>CAKAOH010036406.1:0-77786 GCA_916701665.1 Sebastiscus tertius | reverse complement strand
AAACTGTGAAAGTATCAAAACGCTCAATCCACAGAGAAATACAAACAGCCCGTATTCAGAAACTGTGCGTTTGAAACAAGATGTCAGGATTTTTGTACATTTGTGATGTCACAAATCTACAATATATAGATAATTTCCCAGTTTTAAAGTAAACATTCTAAATGTGTCCCAGTTTATTTCCTGTTACAGTTTATGTGAATATCACCTGACAGGAAGTAAACATGGACCCAAGTTGTTGCCTAGCAACGCAATTCCGTTTAAATATGCTAGAGCGTTTGAATACAGGTATATTCAGACAGACAGTATGAGGAAAATAATGTGTTTTTTGAACATTGACGCATGTAAACATGTTCTAGTAGAAACCCCAAATACAAGTATGAACCTGGAAATGAGCATGATATGTCCCCTTTAATACTACCCCTTTAACATATTAATGCATATAATGTCTTTTAATGTCCTCATAGCTCTACATCACATGTCGCCTGAGAGCAACAAAAGTCTCCGTTCCCATCGACTCGCAACACAAAGCGTGTTCCTTCTTGACTGAAGCTAACAGGTGACTGTTTCTTTAATTTGACTGATTTCCCGTTATGGTTAAGTATATTTTTTTTCCTCTGTAACACACTGTTTTCTTTGCTCTTGGACAGATGGGTAGCATCAGGTGGAGACAATGAGGTGTGCGGCTGCTGTGAGACCAGCTGCAGTGAGCGGAGACTGAAAAGAAGCCTTGCAGCAGATGCTGGTACAGTTTACAGAAGCAACACTACATTACACTCAGGGATGAACATTTCACACTGACCCAGGGGAGACATGTTGATACTGCACTGTTGTCATATTGAATATTTTCCGGTACAATTCTCAAAAGGACATCCCAAAAAAGGATTTGTATGTCCATCTGAATGGTTGTGAAGTAGCAAGCCTCACCCAATCCTATTAGAAATGAACCCAAAAGAGTGAAATCTAATCAGCCAGGCAGAGGTTGCACCCATATTTAGACAAGCTAACTTGCCTTCATTTGGCACACATGCTGTTTATGCATCTTTGGAGGATTGATTTTGAGCTGATCCCTTTTTAATTGTCCAGCCAATCAGTCGTATCGTGAACGGTTGAATCAGCTGCGCTAAGTAGATGGGTTCTTTTAACCCCTCCATCCTCCCAATGTTGCACTTCTTCCTCCAGACCTGCAGTGGGAAGAGACGGTGGCTCTGGGCCCCATCGTGCTGGAGGAGAGCATCCTGCTGGAGGAGCTGATCGAGCTCCAAACACAGGAAGTGACTCAAGCACGTAAGACGGCACCGCTGGTTTGGAAAATGCATTCAAATCCACTTTTTTCCTCTCCTGCTCTTAATCACCAACGCTAAAACGCTGTAACCAAATGGAACCAATAATGTTCGTCTCTTGCTCTCCATCCTCAGCCTCCCGTTCATCAACGGCCCTGCTGTGTGGAGCGGGTACAGCGCTGGCGGTGGTGCTGCTACTTTTCATGGGTGCTATCATTCGCAGCAGACAGTCCAAACCCACTGGACACTTTGTTTGCACCTGATTTAAGACAATAAAACATTTATAACCCAAGCCACATTTTTCCTTTTACTCTTTGCTATAGAGGGGGGGAGGGGAAGGACCATAGATTTGTTTTTGGGAATCGTTTTAGAGTTAAACTTTATTTGGTTATCACAGTATACTGCGCACTATATTCCAGGTTATAGGCTTGCCAGGGTTAAAAGGGGTTAAGCTGTAGTGTCCAGCCTCGCAGAAACTAACCCCGGCTATAAAATGTACGCTGTGTACACAACGAGGCACCGTATATTGCTCTATCAATCACAGGGCTTTAATACCAAGCAGGGTTTTACAGTTTTTGTGGCACGATGCAGTAAATGAATACTTTGCTTAATATGGTTATGGTTTTCATAATGCGCAGGGGCGTGACTGGAAAAACGGGGGGTGGCCGGTGAGTGACCTTTATGTACACATATTAATGTGAATATACAAGTGTTGTACAAACAAGACGAGAAGTGTGCAAACTATGAAATGCCCCCAAGCGCCGGCCTTTATGCTTAATTCATGCATGGATGATTTGTATGGTTAATTTTTAGGGAGCACGCAGCCGGTCCAGTCGTTGCCCTGATCTCAGGGAGCTAATTTAGTACACACCATTACTACCGAGCCGCCATGTAATTCACTTGAGCTGCATGAGATTTTTCCATTTTTATACTAATCCACAAAGAAAACCCTTGAAAAAAAAAAAAAAAAAAAAAAAAAAAGGAATGAAAAGCAGAGCGCCATTGGCACCGCACTGCGCGCTAAAACATAAAGCACCATTCCGGTAACAATAGTCATATTTTAGCTTCGGGCCATTTTCGGCTTTTCCCTTTAATTCCCCCCCCCCCTCCAGCTTTCTGCCAGTGGCGGGAGTATTCACGAAATGGGGCTCATCATGAACTGTTGCTCACAAGCCCAGGAAGACGAATAGACATAATTAAAAAGCCCATAAAGGCGAGAGCAGGGGCTTTTATTACAGTAATATGTGAAGGCCTCGGTTTAATGGGGTGTTTGTTCCCGTGTGCAGGGCTGACGGCTGCGCTAGTTTACTGCCGGAGCGATGCTGACCCCCCCCTCCCATCTCCAACACACCAGAGGCTAATAAAAAGCCATACCTAACGATGCGCCAGCAGGAAGCATGACAGCGAAAAGCAGGCACACACTCACTCCCACAAGCCTCTCCCTAAAAACGAGTCATTGAGGATGTGAGGACGGGATTTTATTGTGAGGAGAAAGAGAACAAAGAGATAAGAACAAGAAATTATAGGCCATTAGGTGCTGTCCAAATGTAGCGTGAGGAAGTGCAATGTTCTCAACACTCACTGGTGAACACATCTGACCATTTAAAGCTGCATTAATTGATCATTTAGCCACCTGGGGACAGCAGGACAAGCTATAAAGACAACATGGACATATTGGTAAAAGGTAGACACCATCTCATCAGACAGCACAGAAACCCTAGATAACCCTCTGCTTATAGACCCTTTTACAGCTGACGTTATGACTCGTCCTATGTTGTTGGGTGCCAGAATTGATATGGAACAAACTGTGATTCGAGGCTCTAGCGAGCTACAATATTGGCGAAGTGTTTCAGCAGTGGCGTAAATATCGATGGTGCAACCGTGGGGGCGCAAAATCGCATTCCTACATCGCGTCCACACTGAAGCTGTTATATGCACTTCTGTTACATCATGTAAACAAACCATATAGGCTACGGAGATGAGTAACATTTTAAGATATCCAACAGAAATGCTCAGGGCCGGCTTAAGGCATAGGTCATATAGGCGGTCGCCTAGGGCGCCGCTGTCTGGGGGGCGCTTGGTCGCCCTCTAAAAACATGCCAGTGGGCGCCTTTCCTCATTTTCTGCATTGAGGTAACACATGAACAAATAAAGAAAGAAAGAAAGAAATACACTTTTCACCCCTGTAACTGTCTTTCTCACACTTTTTCACCTGCGTGACCGCAATTATTTGTTAATAAAAGTGTAAATTGTAATGAAACTGACTAAACACTTTTAAGCCAACAATATCAGAGACAAACTGTTCATTTATATTAAAATGAATACAGTTCAAAAATCTTAATTTTTGCCTTAAAACGGCAGGGAGCGGTGGGGGGGCCTCCAAATCTGAATTTCGCCTAAGGCACCAAAAGTGCTAGAGCCGGCCCTGGAAATGCTCGCCAAAACTATGAATATAAAACAAGTCTACTGCCATATCAGCAGCTCTATGTGGCTGTACTTAGGCAAAGCAGTTCTTTAAGCTAAATGACAACATCAGCATGCTAACATGCTCATAATGCAACATATCCTGGCGTAAATATCGGGTGCCCAGAAGCTATCAGGTGCCCAAAAATCAGCTTCCTACACCGTGTCCACACTGAATCCGTTATATGTTATATGCACTTCTGTTACGTCATGTAAACAAACCACGTATGCTACGGAGACATAACCACTTATCTTCCTACGTTTTGTTCTTTTTAAACATAAAACACATGTTTAATATTGTGATATTTACTGGAAATTATATGCAATATAGCCAACAGAGGTAGGAAACTTTCAGTTCTCTGGCGATCTCCCTCCAGCCAGCTGCCACCTGGTATCGTATAGATAACTCCTCAACTTGACCGATCAGCCGCTCCTGGTTCAGCGAGGCGATTTCAAGGCAAGCGACAGAACTAAATAGAAACACTTGTGCGTCAAGTTAAGCTCAAAATGGCGTGTCGCGTTGCGTAGCTCACGGACAACGTGTGGTAAATGTAGCACGTCTACAATGTTTCATTTCGGAGCTGCTTTTCTCCATCTCATCCTGACTTTGGGATGCCAGCTGCTCAGACAAGTATTTTTCTTTTTTTAACATACAAAGCTTGCCTGCAGCTTTAAGAGGAATCAACAGAGTGTAAAAGGTGTTAATGTCTTGTTATGGCCGCAGAGAATCATCATCATCATCATCATCATCATCATCATCATCATACCGGGTGATGATGGTCGCCCGCCCACAGATGTCTAACGGTTATGGCGGCATGGACCCAAGCTGACAAGCAAAATGGCAGAGTCCTGAATCAGCCATTTTACCCCGACAGGATGTGTGACCCCGAGGGCACACACACACACACGGAGCACACTTTAACTCTCATGCACACACACATACACACGCGCCATCAAAAGTAATGGTGTGTGTCCAGTGGCATGGCAGGGAGAGTCCTCTCATGTCTGGCAGCCATAACGATATTATTGCTGTAGATGGAGCGTGCTGGGGAATATTGTTCCACACCATTGGTATGCTGCAGTCGTCCGCTGGTATCGCACACCGGCGGTGATGACAGAAGTCGGTATTAACGCCAGACTTGTTGGGTTGATGATTTTGACAAGGAGCCACAACATGTGGAGTCCTCCCCGAGACAAGAAAAGTGCCTCTTTCTCAACTGGAGAGGGGATTTATGTGTTGCTTTTTTTCAACAAAGACAGACGCAGGTGACCATTATCAAAGAGACAGCGCCGTGTTATTATTCAAACTCTATCATTTATTCTTTGAATTCAAATAAATATCAAAGGCTGTTTAATTCAAGCCACGAGTGCTCATTGTGTGTCATTATACGCCTCTCATACAGATTGCAATATTACATCTGTGCACGTGCACGCAACCGTGCACGCGACCTCTGTCCAGGCCCATAATTAACCCTCTTAATTAAGAGAGAAAAAAAGTTGCTAACGAAGGAAATGGATTTAATTAGCTTGGTCTTAGCCCGGGTACATGCGCACGCCGTAAAAAACACACACACACACACTCAGCGCGCACACACAAAACAATTAAGCCTCTTTTATCCTGGCTAATGGCTTCAGTGACTCAGAGCCTTTCTCATTAAGACTATCAATAATATGCTGATTACATGCATCCACCCGCTCTCCTTTATCGGGGCACAAAGGGACGAGAGTGTGTCCCCGAGGTTTCAGGGGTGGGGCGGTCTGTCTGCCGCGACTTTATCTGCTAAAATAGACGTCTGGATTGTTTGGCTGGATAAGCTGAAAGAGGCTATAGGCCTTTATTTGCTGCCGTTTATCTTATCAAGGAGGGCACGTGTGTCTTTCACAGGGAGGAAATGCCTATGAAGTCGTACTGCTGAGGGCTTTATGGGGGAGAGATAATAGACTGTAGGGCTGTCTCTCTTTCAGCCTATACGCTGAGGTGTGTGATTTAGACACAGAGAGATAGACAGGCGTCTGTCACACCGGCAGGAAGACAATAGGTCTGTGCTTTGACCTTCAGTCTCTTCCTGTTGTAACAGACACTGGGGTCCCTCCCAGAGGACGAGAGAGAGGAAAGCGGGTGTTTGACCTGTAGTGCCACACCTTCACCCGGCCGCCACGCTCCCTCTGATCTCCACTGTTTTCCACTTCATGCTATTGTGAGATATGTTTTTCATACAAGTTCTGAGGGTCTCATGCGGCCACCTATGGAGCTGACAGGCAGGCTTTTGTTCGCTTCCCAGACTCCTTTTTTTACCATTTTACCAAATCACAACAGATTGTAGATAACTTTAAAGAGACTGATGCATGCTGGGAATTGTTGTGTTGCTCCGTGTGTCACCAATCTGCTTTGTAAGAAGGGCTGGCCAATAATTTGATGTTAATATTTACAAACCTTATTCAGTTATCAAGCGTGTTGTAATGATTTGATTATTGTATTACTAAATTCTGTTGTCCAAATTATTCAACAACTATAAAAAAATGCTAATTTACATTTAGTTTTATTTGATTTAGCGCATAACAATGGAACACAAGTAAAGGCATTACTTTGATTTGTATTTGACTCAAGGTCTGCTTCCTTATAAAGACATTATGTGGATCTTGCGTTAATATTATTTTTACTAGTAGGCCTAATTTGAATTATTTTACAAGTGATTATTGCATCTGCAATATTGGGACATCCATATTGGTCGAAAACCTTATTAAAGGGACACTCCAGTGATTTAGTGTTGCACTTCCATAACGTTGTGGGACTCACAAGAGACAGATTAAAAAAGGAATGGTCAAAATCTATGCAGCAAAGGCCGAGATATTCTAACTTTTAGCCCCTAGTTTGGATCCTTCTACTTCTCCTACATTTCCCATAATGCAATCAAAAGCATGAACTTGAAAGTTAGGTGTAAGAAATAGTATTCTGACATTTCAATATTAATAAGTGAAGGTCAACTTGCTAGCTTTTTACAAACTTTTTCAAACTTCATCTGCTGATGAAGACCATCCGTCATTCTTTCTAACAGCCAGCAGGGGGCGACTCCTTTGGTTGCAAAAAGAAGTCTGATTGTATAGAAGTTGATTTATTACCTCAGTAAACATTGTAAACATGAGTTTATGGTCTCAATCGCTAGTTTCAAGTCTTCTTCAATACAGCATGATGTTTATTTAGTAAATTATGGTCCCATTTAGAGTCAAATAGACCATAAAGCACGGTATGCTTTAGGGGGCGTAGCTACCTTGTGATTGACAGGTCGCAACCACCTGTGTTTTTGTCTTTAAACTTTAACCCTTTCACAGTGTGTTTTCAGTTCATGAAAGTTAATTGTAACATTTGTGGTTGCCTGAAAATGTCTTATTCAGCGTTAGGTTGTACTTAGCTCCTCCCTCTCGTGTCACTTCTGGTTCCAAAAAACCAAGATGGCGATGGACAAAATGCCGAACAAGACGCTTCAAAATGGCTACAAACCAATGGCTGACATCGCGGTGACTACGTCCACTTCTCATATACAGTTTATGATAAACACCCATGTCTTTCAAACTCCATCAGAGTTTTTTTTCACAGATTTGTCAAACCTCCTCTGAGCCACAGGTGAGATTACACTACTGTTTTCACAAACTGAGTGAACTTTATGTATAAAATTGGTGGAGGTCCCTTTTAATATTGTGATAATGTTTTAAGCCACATGGTGCAGCCCTTTGTGTATAATAAACTTTGTAAAGTACTAAACAGGGGGTGGGTAGCCTATTTGTAAATTACATGTTGCTAAATAATAGAATGAGCTCCTTTGGTGTGGGGCTAATGAATTAGAAAGTAATCCTTTGATTTGTTTCAATAAGCAGGGTTATAGACTTTGGCCTCCGTGTATACAGTATAGCCTAGAATATGATTCATAAAAACTCGATGTTCTACCTCTGGACGACCTTTCAGAGCTAAAGATTGTAAAACACAAAGAGCTCAGGAAGGATTAATTCACTGAAACCTTTTCTTAAAGTTACAGTTCCCTTTTTCCCATGTTATGTTCTTCCAAAAGTGCATTCCTCTGACCGTATGTAGATGTGCCACATGAGCCAAACGCAACAGCTCCCAAAAATGAAAATAAAGTATTTCTTGGCGTTGCCGCGGCTCCCCATCAGCTGTGCCAACAGCACCGAGCAGATTCAGAACCTCTCCGGCCCGAACGCCCACCGTCTATTCGGGATAAATAAATCACCATGCTGGGAAGCATCTGCACCAGGGAAGTTAACACGGATGTGACTTACTGCAGAACAGATGTCTTTTCTGACTGAAATAACACAAGATCCATCCCATAGTGAACCCAACACCTTCCTTTTAACCACCAGGAGGATAACCACAACAAAAGGCCCCCCCTTCCGTTTATTCTCGCTTTAGATGTGGGGTTTTTTTGGTACACAATGGATGAAAATATGGCCTTCGTGTTTGATGTGGAATTTTTTTTTTTTCCCCTTCATGTGCTTTAATAGGAATGTGCTGAACGACGTTTGATCCCGGCTCTCAGGTGCAAAAAAGAGGAACAAGGCCACAGACAAAGAAAAATGAAGACACCTCTCATTTACGGGTTCTAATATACACATATTTGTCCTATAGACCACGACCTTTAATCCTGATTGGCACGCTGAAAGGGGATGAACACACGGCACACAAACACACTCCTTTATCATTCAAAGTGCGCCAGAGCTATCAACCTGAATAAATAAATCCCCTTCTTATCTCCCAACGCAAAAAAACTGGATAAGCGCTCCCACCGGGTCTAGATGGAGGAAGCTGTCAGCACCTCTATTTTGGTTCGCCTCATACAGAGACAGAATCCTGTTTTTCTCTCCAATCCGTCCTCCTGGTTTTCAATCCCCGGAGAGTCGTTTTCCCCTCCATGTGCGTGAGACGTATGCGTCCCCGCCACACCGTCCATACATGATCCCTCTTTCCTGCTTATCTTCGAGCGACGGGCCTATAACTTTCCGCAGACGATAAATCCGCAGAAATTTCCAGGTTAGGAGGAAAGAAAACAGGATTTTCCGACTTGTCAGCCTTTAAACCTGTTTGCGAAACCATTACTTCCTATATCATGTGTCTGTTTTGACACCTGTAGCTGCTGCGGACAGAGGACCGGAGTTTAATTTGTGGCCCATTTTCAAGAATCTTGGATTTAGTTTGTGACCTATAACGTGATTCATGACTTTGATAATGCAAAATGAGGAATTTATACAGTCCATCATACCAAAAATGTGCTACATCTCTGTTGGATAATGACTGCTATTCCACCGACATGATTTCTAGTCTACACAGGGCAAGACCAATTTGTCAGGAATAATCACTGTTAGCCTTTGATGGCGTTGGCGCCTCAGAAAAACTCTGTATTCTACAGGTTTTTCCATTCATCAAAAAGAACAAAAGAAAAAGCTCACAAAAGGGAGGCAGTGCGATGCGTTTCTCGCAGAGCAACATTGCCACCTGCAGCCAATAGAAGTCAATAATAGGACATTCACATGGCTCATCAGGCATGCTCAATCAAACACAGGTGAAGTCTTTTGAAGGATAGGAGATTTTTTTTTTTTGCTCAGAGAGGATTTGCTGCTTACTATACATCTCAATACACACACATTTGGGAGCTCAAATGGAGATTCATGCCTGCTAAATAATAGATGTAAACAGAATCAAGCTACCTATGCTTTAAAGGTTTTATTGGTAACATTTTTATATATCATAATTTATTATATCTTCAACTGTGCAATACTGACTTAACAGTGCAATAATTTAGTGCAATAATTCAGCTGTGCAATAATCTCATTAACAATGGCATTAGTATTTATACAGAACATTTAAACTAATATTCTTATTCTTTATACTATTCTTGCATTTTTATAAATGCATGCATTTATACTATTTGCATATATCTTATTTTTCAGCAGTATTATTTGCACTGTCGTTATATATATTTCTTATTTATATTTTCTTATGATTTCTCTATTTTTTATATATTTATATTTATATTCTAGAACAGGAGCAAAATGTAATAAAGTATTTCTGATTCTGATATTTATTTCCTTGTCGGAGAGAGGGGAAGTTCGTCCCAAAGTTGCCGCTGTATTGATACCCAGGCCAGATTGGAATTGTGTGAGAGGGATGAAAGCCATTCTCTTTGTTATGCTGCACTCCTGTGGCCGTCTATGATATGGCTGTAGTGTGAGGGTTAGGGAGGGCTCATATTGTTTAATATTTGTGCTTTTGTTAGCTATATGCTTTTATGTGTTCCTTTTTGTAAGCCCAAGAAACTCAGGGGACCCTAAAATCCCAGGTTCATTAAACTAGTAGACAGATGCTTGAAAGCTAAGGTCAAGATTAAAGGGAGAGCCTCTTAAAGGGCCACTCCACCAATTTTACTCAGGAAGTTTAGTTTACTCCTCATGAAAAGTACTACTCAGTCTGGTAAAACAGCTGTTCAATATCTTCTGTGACTCTAGAGGGAGCTTTGATGGAAAAATGATAATAATAGCATCTGACTGAGAGATTAGTTTAATTTTAGGAAAAATATTGGATCCAGTGTTTTTGTGTGAAGGACGACAGATGACAAAAATAAATAAATAATTAAATAAATGACAAAAATAAATAAGTTAATATGCCATTAAATGTACCAAAAATAATATTTTAAAAATGTAGATTTGAATAATTGATTGATCATATGTGACATAAATTGTTATTTATGTTTTAATTTATTTAACTTTGAATTAATCCCCCTATGTATCTACTCTTCTATGTAATTTTCCAGTTTATTTATTCATTTTTATTAACTTTTAAATGTATTTATGTATTTTTTGCATTTATTTAATTTTTTTCATTATTAAACGTATTTATTTATGTATTTATTTATTTCTGCATTATTTTCCCTTAGCATTTCCCCCCCTTATTTATTACCCCAAATGTATTTATTTCTATATTCTTTTCTTTATACATGTCTTTAAGCATTTTTGCATTCATTAAAATCAGGAGGCTGTCTGTCAAATTGTGTCATGGTGTAGATCTTTCGCCTGTTGGTTGATCAACATTAGAGTGCATAACATTAGAGTGCATAAAGCAACTATACATGCTAGCTGTCTGCTTATAAACTCCTGTATTCTGGCTCCATACAGCAGGTCGTCGGCATGCTGCTGCTCCCTATTTTTGATTTTGGCAGGTTCCGTCCTCCATACTTTTGGAGTTTGACCCCTGCTAAAGACTAAAAGTCAGGATATCTCAGCCTCTGCTGCTTCAGTTTTGACCATTCTTTGTTTAATCAGTCTCTTGTGAGTTTCCCAACTTTATGGAAGTACAATGCAAAATCACTGGAGGACCCCTTTAATGCGCTCCTGACCGTAAGGACTTCGTATGCGTAATTTGTTGGACTGTAAAGACTATAATTTCTGAGATAAAATAGCTTGATGTAGATGAGGTTGTTGAAGTTAGTGGCATTTACAGGTATGTTAATTTGTTTTTGTACCAGATATGGCCACTAGATGGAGCAAACTATCTATTATTGGAGTTCAAGAAGCTCTTGTACTACTGATGTAGAACATTAAACACAATAACATCTTACTAAATAGTATTTGTCTATATCTAAATCGATAAAAAGAACCAACTTAACCTTTACTCCCCAATAAAATATCTGGAAATAGCAAACATAATATTATTTTACAGCATATTGTATATTCTGAATAGGCCATATATGATTGTACATTTACTTACTTATCTGGATTACGGTCAGAGCTGTGCCTATAGCTCAGAGGTCAAGGCATATGTGTGGGTGTGTGTGTGTGTGTGTGTGTGTGTTCAATTGATTTAGCCCCTGGCACACTACTCGTGCACAAACACACTCCCACCAACACACACTCGCTGATCCTCCGCCCACTCTCCTCCACAAATACATTTCCACTGCAAACACACAGCAAATAAATCACCATGGTTACAAAATATAATAATTGCCGTACTTGATGGAGACTCTGACTGATGATGCTTGCGAGGGCCACTTAGAAATCGATAATTACAGAGAAAACACGGCGATTCATTTAGCGGCAGAATGAATGTTTGATCCACTGAGCAGGAGAGAGGGAGGTAAACAGAGCGAGAGGATGTGAATGTCAGGAAATAAGAGTGTGTCTCTTGCTCTTCTGAGCTCACATAATCACTGGATTGTTATTTGAGAGGGGTCCGTGTCACTGTGTATCTGCATACTGTTATCATTGTTGTAGAAGCTGCTTCTCAAGACAGACTTTACTGGAAAACGGCATAATTTAAGGTCACTACTCAGTTTGAACATCCTTACTTCATGATGTTGTTTTAAAGGAACACTATTGTAACATTTCGGGACAGCTTTTTTAATTATGGTAGGATGGTAGTCCTAGTAAGATAAGACTTATGACCCTATCTGTTAAACTGAAATGATAGGAACCTTATGATATGCAACACCTGCATTATTCACGCATCTTGAAGCCCCATCCTGCAAAAGGGCCGGAGTTCAAATCTTTTTTTTTTGGGGCTCTTTATTATTTCAATATACAGTAGAATGTGCTTACATGGTGCATGTTACAAAATTAATTTGTGATTAATCAAGTTACGAATATATACACAGAGTGCGACTATAACTTTCTGTGAAAACTTCCAACTTTTTTAATAAAAATTTGCAAATTAAAATAACAATGTGAAATGGGAACGTAAAAGATTACAGATACACAACAGTGGTACAAATATATTAAAGGTGCTATTGATAACATTGATAACATTCAGCCACTACGCATTCTCCGTCTCCGTTTCATTGCATTCACTTCCCAACAAGTGGTTGCCAGGCACTTACCGTCAAACTCAGACATTTTTTTTTCCACCTTAACTGGCAACTTGATCGTTGGTGACCCAGAGATACCACCTGACACCAACGTCGTTTTACCATTGGTTCACGAGCCTTGTTAGAAGTTGGAACCAGACATCAGACATCTTCCACAGAGGTAAACAAAACATTAATTTTGGACCCGTCAAATGATTAATTCACAATCTTTTTTTTTGTCAGGCCATACTTTTATTCACTACCTTTCTAAAAGCTCTGTGGATGTATTATTATTTTTTATTTTTTAAATATTCTCCTACATTAAAATGTTACCAATATGACCTTTAAAGGGAGCAAATAGAGATTATTAGTTAAGTGTCACACTGACTGGTGAATTGTGTGTTATGTGCTATCAGTGTGAGATTTGAAAGTTCAGCCTACCACCATCACTCATACCAAATTTCCAATTTGTTGGAGACCACCAGAATGCACCATTATCCCCAAAAGAAATTTAAAAATCCATTTTCCAATTTAGTCACATTCTAAAATGCATATTCATGACATTTTTTTCAAGTAAACTAATGCTTTTATTAAAGTGGAAAAACTCCTATTACAGAGCCAGACAGACAGACAGATCCAGGGTCAGACGTACAGACAGAGGCGTCGGGACGTCCACGGTTTGTCCCACGTCTGGGAGGTCAGCATGTCTTTGCTAATGGAGGGGGGATGCCTGCTCGTCTATGAGGCATTGGAAGTGTCCTTGTAACCTGCTGCGGCAGTCAGCAGCCTTGCAGCAGAAGCATCAATATTTCAAGCTGATGGGTCGCCTTGAGATGGGCTATTATTGTCTCTTACACCGAGGGAAACACATACACACGACCGCATTTACACCAACATGTTTTCTCACTGTTACATCCAGCGTCTGATAATAACACGTCATCACGGGCAAAATCCAAACAGTCATTTCTCATTCACAAAAATCCCAACATCATTACAGCTTGTCAGAGTGCAAAATACTTAATTACTACCTCCAACTTCCCTCTGTGTTTATGAGTGTCTGTGTATGTGTGTGTGTGTGTGTGTGTGAACATAATTAGCTGACTTCTCTCTGATCCTTAATGCATTATTGAATATTTCAAAGGAGTCTCAATCCTCTGGGCTAAGTGACTGCCAAGCCTGGATCACAGGGCGGGTTCGGCCGTGATGAAGGGCGGTTCAGCCATTAAGGAGTCTGGGCCGAGCTGCTGGCCTTGTGTGAACCTGCAGCTCATGAATAATATAAATACCTCTACTGTATTTGGAGGCACTCTGGACTGTGGAGGGACGCGGGGAGCTGATGGCATTGATTTTTTGGTCGTGCAATTTCAGGGAACAATTCAATTTTAGTGGCGAATGATGGGTTGTAGAAAACAGACGATTTATTGCAATCGTTCCTGATGGAGAACAACAGTCTCGTTGCAGCTGAACTCCACGCACTGCAACCTTGACAAGACAATAGCCGAGTTGTCATGGTAATATGCAATTTCTCCTGACATTTCCGAGATTTTCATCTCTCACAATTACGGCCCCGTCTGTTTTCTTTTCTGAAATGCCACCATTCATTATTGGATTTACTCTGCTGTGGGACGAGATCTTGAAATTATGAAATACTTAAAGGCAGTTGTCGTAAAAAAAAAAAAAAAAAAAAAAGAAATAAGGCAAATCCTTATTCTGTTGGTCTGAATAACAATTAAGTAATTTAATATTATTAAATTGATCTCATTAGGTATTTATTTGAAAAAGCAGTTCTCCAAAAGGATTAATAGTACACTATTATACGTAGACACTTTTAATGGGTCCTTGGCTAACAAAAGTCTGCTTTCACAGACTGGAACACATATTTATGAGACATTGAGTAATGTATGTTTTCCCCAAAATCTACTTTTGGTAATGAGCTCACGCTAATGGAGCATATATCATCGGTATATTCTATGGATCTACGTGCCAGATTTGAAGTTTTAAATATGAGCCACTGTTTGTTCAATCAATTCAGGAAACCAGTGGTGGGAAGGAACCAAGTAGGCTATTTTCACTACACTTAAAGCTGCACGAATCAATATCTCTATATCGACAATGGATCACATTACTATGTGTAATGTGAAGTGGTGAGTTAAACGCTAATTCTTTGTCTTGCCCTCACTGTGAGGTTGCCAGGCAACCAGCAGAGACCAAGAATAGTCCAATACATAACCCCCACTAAAACTACTACTTGTAGTTTTTACACTTTTTGTATAGATTAAACAAACAAGATGTGTTAACCAGTGAGCCAGCCAGGCTAGCTGTTTCCCCCTGTTTACACTCTTTATGCTAAGCTAAGCTAACAGGCCGTCATTGAACTATTCCTTTAACTCAAAGTTCACTTTCTAGCATGTTCAACTACTTTCAACCACATCTCACAAGCTCCTGTCTCCTTAATCTGCTCTGAGCTCTGATTGGTCAACTGGCCCACTCTGTTGTGATTGGTCAACCGAACCAAACTCTTCGGACTCTGCTCCGGCTCCGCTCTGATTAGCTTTGTTTGAGGGCGTGTCAAACTAGCCGCTATGTACACAGGTCACGTTTTTTGATAGCCCGCATCCACCTGACCCGTTATGAGAGCCAATCCGCACTATCTGACCGGCAAAAATATGCGTTGATCAACCACCCGAACTGTGTGTGTTCAACGTCACCTCACAGACATACTTTACGTGAAATGACCACGACCTCTTGACAGCGCACTATATGGTAGTGGCACGGAATATGCTAAAATGATGTACCGTCACCACGGCTGGTGTGTTTGTGTTTGAGAGACAGAGAGAGGGGAAGAGAAAGCAAAGTTTCTGTAAGTTATTAATAACTTACTCAGAACGTTGCTATGTCAATTTGTCACCCGAACCTGCCTGAACCTGGGTCGACCTGTGCATCACTACTAGGCAGGTATTATGCAAATGTTTTACTTGGTGACATCACCACGTTACGAAAGAAAAGGCGGGACTTTCAGGGAGTAGGAGCAGTTTTTCTCCCTTTGGCGTGGACTTTATAACTTTGCAGACCTTTTACTTGTACAAAAAATGATATAACACACTAAAGGGAATAAGCGCAATAGGTCCTCTTTAAACAATCGCAGTACAGTAAGTGAGTCAGATGTTTGCTTCTGAATTGACTCATATGATTCAGTGTGAAATCCACACTATCTTCCAATATGCTGACATGGATCCTGGAGGAGCAGATGACGCAATACGAACAAATGGCTGCGGCGGATGATTTATGGACGGCGATGCATAACTAGTCTTTTCTCAGCGGACAAATGAGTCGGCCTCAAAATGGATCCGCTCAGCGTTCTGACTAAAGCTCTCCCGGCACGGTGTGTGTGAGCGCGTTTGGGGATCAGTTTGTTAAATGACAGCGGGACCATCTTCAATCCATCATTACTCTGGCCTTGTGATTAGTAAAAACGCTCATCAAAGTCATAGTGGGAGTAAAATGCCCATGTGATCTCCCTACAATCAATCAAATTGACTTAACCACAATGGAAGCGCACACACACACACTCAGAGCTTTGTGTCAGCCATAAGCTCTTTCCATTAAACCTGTGCTGCATTAAGCATTTGGGCTAAAAGCTTTCATAATCAGGTGTGCTCTCATTTAGTGTACAGAGATTTCCAAGATCAATAGTGTCCTTGACGTGAGAGCTTTGCCCACAGTGTGTAGGTGTGTGTGGGTGTGTATACACAGAAGGACCTCAGAGCTTTGGCCCCAGTGTGTGTGTGTTTGTGTGTGTGTGTGTTCATGGCTGTCTGAGTGTGTGTTTGCTGTCTTCTGTCTGCGGGGGCCAAACTATTTCCTACTGCGATCTCTTCATTCTGTGTTTGAGAGGAACTAACAGTGGTGTTCTGGAGATATACTGCGGTTGTTTTTCTGCCTGACGCCTCCTCAGTTGATCCCGAGGTCCACTCTGCAGACTGCAACTGCAACAAAAAGTGAAATCAAAACCCATTAATGAGCACAACACACACACAAACACACACACAGGTATCTGCTTTGGTTCCCTTTTCTTTGCTCGTGTTTGAAATACATGTTGTGACATTGACTTTCCTTCAAAATAATGTGTTTACAGAAACTTTTTGGGGGAAATAACATCCATAATAAGTGTTAAACTGCAGCTAAATTGCTTCGTCTTGTATAAAACAGGGAGGAAAATGTCTTCATGCCAAACAAGTCAAAATAAAGATTGTTAAACTGATATTTTTGTATGTATTTGTGTGTTTTTTTTATGAGCCCAGTGTGCGTTTTGTTTGCAAGTGTGTGGGCGTTCATGGACTTTTCGAGAAGTAAGCCGGCAGCAGCGTTTCTACAAATGCCTCCTCTGCATCGAGATCAATACGTTAGGCCTTGGGGGGATGAGCTTGACCTGTGTGAGCAGTTTTTCATAATCACTTACGTCTTGAAAATACTGTTTTTCCCTCCATAGTGGCGCTACCTTGGATGTGATGTATTTTGCTTTTCCATTTGCTATATTTGGATGAAAAAAAAAAAAACTAATGGCTCTGATATTTTTTCTGATATTAAATGCTGAAAAGAACACGAGCAGGCTGGGATAACATCAGTGTTCAACACCAACATAAAAAAGACATTTCTTGGTTCTCTTGCCTGAGATGATGTTTAGTAAACCTTGCCACTAGTGTGATGTCACATTATGTTGTGACACAAGGCAGTAACACATGTCAACAGCTACGCCATCACCCGTCTGACCCCACATTCATTCTCCATCTTTGAATTTCCAACATGATTGATATCAATTTGAGCCCATACGTGTCTGTGCTTCATACAACTGTTGTTTCCTTTATGAAATATGACATCAAACCATCGCCGACTTAATAACGTCTTCATCCCTGACACCGCCACTGGCCGGTCAAACTGTGATGCCTTCATCCCCAGTATAGCATTCCACCCGAAGCAGGCCTTGGCCCTGACAGAGCAGTCTGTGATGGCTACGTTCATTGTTCATGCGCTCAATAGGCAGCACATGGCGTGGGCAGCAGTCAGTGGGGCTAAATTTGTGCCTCTCTGCTCATTCCGGGGATATTTGTGACTTGCTCCTTGTTGACTCGTTGCGCTTCTTGCTGACAACGGGTCTCTGTGTGTCACAGGCTGCTAAATCCAGCCAGCTGCGTGCAATTAGGCTGCAAAAACGCTGGGGATGTGCACGCTCCTCTGCAGAGCATCAAGTGGTGGCGATGTGCTGATTTAGAGTCTGCTAATAAATCTATGTATTTTCTGTCATTTTTGTAATTAATTTCTTTTGGCGGTAATGAAATAGTAATAAGAACATATAATAAGTCAATACATCACTGTACTGTATATCTATATTATGATGATTATTAGAAGACCTTTGTATAATGGATGATTTAGGTTGTCATAATAGAAATCTAGATGTATATTAAGGCAAATTATTTCAGCCAAATCACTCTTGTATCAATGCCACTAAATTAAAATCATAAAAATGTATCAATTGTCAATATTTATATAAGAAATAAAGATAAGATAAGATAAGATGAACCTTTATTAATCCCCGGAGGGAAATTCAGGTGTCAAAGCAGCAACATCAGCAAACATCAGCAAACAGAGTGAAACACAGGAGAGATAAAGGTACACAAAAATTATGAAAACAATAAAAACAATAAATCATAAATAGTAATAAATAATCATCATCATCATCATCATAAATAAATCATGCCTTAGAGGTTACTGTACATCAATTAACAGTGTTATGGGAATTAATACAGTTATATATAATAATATAAATTGCAATATGTCTTTAATATTGTCATCTTGTGGATGCTATTTTGACAGACAGACAGACTCTGGTTCATAAATTAGTGGCCACATCTTTTCCCCCCAGGGAGATTCACTGTTGTTTCCTAGGTAACAAGAACCCCCTCCTCCCGTTACCCTTGGTTCCTCTGGACTGTACCACCTTTCATTATAGGGGTGGTAAATGTGTTGTTTATTGAAGAAGAAGCAGATTTCTGGGGTATAAATTTAATTTACCAACATATAATAATTCCATACTATTAGTATTTTCATTGCAGCTCATACTATTTTAAATAATTCATTAATAATGCGTTATTAATGTTTAGAAATCGTAGCAAACCCCCCTTAGCGAAGCGCCTCCAACTAGAACTGTCAAAATCGCTTGTTGCTTCCTGCAGTCGCCTTAAAAGTAGTTAGCGAGCTAGCCTGTAGCTCACTTCTGTCTCTCTCTGAAGCGAAAAAAGTTGAGGAAAATAAACAGTGAGGAGTCTCAGTCGAAGCCGTCCTTCTTCGTACCACTCGTAAGGTCCCGTCACAACAGAAATATAGCGCTCCCAGGCGGTTGAAGAGCAGCTGGATGTGACAGGTTCGTCATCAGGTAAGCTGCAGGTAGTTAGCTTAGCAACTAGCTCATAGCATCTCTTTACAACACTTGTTATTGTTGGGTGGCGGCTGTTTTGGACATTAGAGGTGGCTTTAAATGGTTGTAATGATGCTTTTCTAGTATCTTAAACATTATAGGCTGGTGTCTGGGTTGCTATGCTAGCTGAGAATCACTGCCCCACTGCTAGTTAGCTAATGACAACAAGTGAAAGCAGCTCCATTAAAAACAACATCAGCATGCCTAGTGTGTCTCTCCTGCACTGTCCAGGTTACTGCATTCTGGGACATGTTGTTTGCTATTAGTGTGAATGAAGTCACAGATTTTGTTAATAACTCCTTTATTATTGCCTCCATTTATGATAGTCACCATGATTATTAAGCAATGACGTTGTCATCATTGTCACGAGGTGCACCCACCCACATGTGACTTTCAAATACAATATGTGCAAAACACAATGCATGTAATTACACCTTGATTAATTTCCTTATGAAAATGTATGCATGAAATCTCAGATTTGCACCAGTATAATCATTTTGGCTTGTCATTTGTATGGAATATATTGAGTTCATTAAGGCTATTACAGCACTTGCACACCAAAAACTGACAATAACCTGATATTTTCAGGTGGAATTTCATTTCATTCTCACTGTGCAATATCATTTTCCACTTGTGCAATTTTGTTACTGTTTATTGTCAATACTGTATATACTGCTCCTATTTTTATACTTCCAATTTGCTCCCATTCTGGGACATGTTGTTTGCCATCACTGAAGTAATAATGAAATCACAGGTTTTGTTAATAACTCCTTTATTTTTGCCTCCCGTTTATGATAGTCACCATTATTAAGCAATGTCATCATGGTCACAAGGTGCACCCACCCACATGTGACTTTCAAATACAAATGTGAAAACACATGACACCTTGATTAATGGATTGTCAGATTTAATTGGACAAATAAAACAGTTCTAATGAGATGTAAGTGGAAGGCACATTTTAATCTACTGCAAGTTAGGCTGAGCAGGAGCCTATCCACCTGGTTAATGAGTTGTGATCAGGCTAGCTAATAGATCATGTACAGTGGTCCTTGTGAAAATGTATGCATGAAATCTCAGATTTGTTAATAACTCCTTTATTATTGCCTCCATTTATGATAGTCACCATTATTAAGCAATGACGTTGTCATCGTTGTCACGAGGTGCACCCACCCACATGTGACTTTCAAATACAATATGTGAAAACACAATGCATGTGATGACACCTTGATTAATGGATTGTTAGATTTAATTGCAGTTCTAATGAGATGTAAGTGGAAGGCACATTTTAATCTACTGCAGGTTGGCTGAGCAGGAGGCTATCCACCTGGTTAATAAGTTGTGATAGGTCATGTACAGTGGTCCTTATGAAAATGTATGCATGAAATCTCAGATTTGCACCAGTATGATCATTTTGGCTTGTCATTTGTATGGAATATATTGAGTTCATTAAGGCTATTACAGCACTTACACACCAAAAATTAGCACTTACACACCAAAAACTGACAATAACCTGATATTTTCAGGTGGAATTTCATTCATTCTCACTGTTCAATATCATTTTCCACTTGTGCAATTTTGTTAATAGTCTTTTTATTGTCAATACTGTATATACTGCTCATATTTTTATACGTCCTTTTATTTAAATGGTTCATATTTTGTTACACTTTGTTTAGCTCTTTTTTTACTGTGTTAGCTGATGCATCTTGTTTTTTGCACTATCCCCTTTGCTGCTGTACACTGCAAATTTCCCCGCTGCGGGACTCATAAAGGAATATCTTATCTTATCTTATCTTAATTGTACACTTGAACAAGACATAACAGTCCACATTGCTCTTTGATTATCAAGAAGTTAACTTTGTATAATCAGCCGTATGAAAAATCGGCCAATAATGTTTCATACGGTCGAATTAGCATCAGATTAACCTACAGAAAATAAATCATGTTTGATCCCAAGCCAGTAGGAATTTTTAATGTAGAGAATCCAGTACTTCCTGGTTGCACACATTCTCATCAAAGAATGTACATTGCTAAGAAGTGAAAGTCAATTGCTCGTTCCATTGCAACATCGGCGCCCAGCAGCAGAGCTTCGCCACCGCCATTTTGGACTGAAAGGGACTACTAAATATGCATACTATTATAATTATTTACATACTTACTTACTTTTTGTGAGCGATGGACAAAAATGGAAGTTAGAAAAATCCAGCACACAGATTTTGAGAGCAATCTCAAACGTTTTCATGTCAAGTACCTCCAAAATAGTTTTCCAATAGAGCACAGACCGTGGATGTATAAGAGGTCGTGTCATGTGCTTTTGCCCTGCGTCTTAGAAAATAACCTACAACTCCATTAAATTCTGTTTATGTCATGCTACTAGCACTACTGTCTACTAGCTACTGTCTGATAACCGGTTGTTTGGAAATAGAGATGTTAATACATCCACCATAGTACAGTCTCACAGCATACAGCCCATGGGTGTATTATAACATAATAAAAGTGATGAATTACAGCCAATATATCCATTATTACAGCCGCATACAGCTAGCAGGAAGCTGGCAGAATCGGATGTGTCATATGAGCGTGCAGGGCGGTGCAGTCCCGTGGGTCTGATGCGCCTTCATTATGACGGGGAAAATAACTCTCAGCTATTAGTGAATTTTACAACTTTTAGGACATTATTATTTAAATTAGGGCTATTTTAGTGTTTGTACTAGGAAGTTGATTTACCTAAGTAAATTATCCTCTGATTGACAGACGTCTCTTTTTACATTCATGGACTTATTGGCATATTCCAAAATTGTGGCGGCGCTACCGCAGCGCCATCTAGCTGCCATTATCAAAAAAGCACCAGAGTTTCGCCTCTTTGCTTCTGTACTCTTTGGTCTCAATGCACGGCCTTGAACTTGCTCCAAAACACACACTGATTGACCACTTGCATAGTACGCATCCATCGGGCACTTGTTTGTTCTCTATCATGGTGTGGACTTGTGTGACAGACTTACCAGAATGGGTTTCAAGCAGAAGGAAGGAAGCACAACTCTCTGCCGCTTGATATTTGATTACATCTAATAATAGAAAAAGACAGCTGCCTTTTCATTGATCTGTCTTCGGTGCCCTATTTCTGAGCCCTGCTTTTTTTTTTTCTCCTCTGTCGTGTTTAACTCAGTAGTACCACTGAATACAGTATTCTGCACTGGTTGAGCATTTTCAAACCGTTTTAACCCATCAATCTTCTTTTGCTGTAATTAGCCATTGTTTCGGAACACCCCTTTTGTAAAACGAAGCGGCTTCGGGGGCCGCAGAATCCTAAATCTGGTTGTGTGTGAGCGAGCCAAGCCGTTCGGGGTCAAACAGGACAGGGATAATAAGAGGGGAGGGGATACCGTACAGGGAAGGAAGTGGCTCGGCTTGTTTGTCTGCCAGGCTTTTGTTTGTTTTCCTGTCGGACAAATCTATTTAGAAGGTGGGCTATCTGAGGTCCGCTGGTGGAAATTAGCTACAAAGCGGGCTTGTTGTACATTTATTGACAGTTATTCAGTAATGCGGTTATTGGGAAGTCGGTTGTAGCCAAATGAGGAATTGATAACCTTCATCTATTAATGATGGAGCAGCCTGGCTTGTCCAACCGCTGTTGTTCTGGATGAATGTTATTGAGTTGTTTAATTTATCTGGACATAGCTAGTTAAGTTTCATCCTGCAGCAATATACAGTTGTTGTTGCCGCCTTTAATCTGCTGCATCTGTGTATAGCGAAGTGAGACTACATTCACAGAAGGTGTAAGGTGACACTTTTGCTTTTCACAAAGGCTGACATCCCCCCACCTCTCTGCTCATATAATGGCAGAGTCTGTGTTATTTCATTACAGGTGCTCTGATGCCTAAAATGACGTCAGTGTCATCTGCTGAGGTAGACAGTTTCTCATGCTGGAGAGATTAATCCCCCCCATCTCCCCTAAACCATTTGACAAACCTATTTCCTGTGGAGCATCAGATTATATATAGCTATTAAAGCATAATCAGTTTGTTTATCGCCGAGCTGTAAAGCATGTTTAGCCTCATCGATGTCAACGAAACACCCAGGCTGCTGCGTCATTCACAGCCTTTGTATGAGACAGAGGCAGAGAGAGAGAGAGGCAGACGGTACAGCTGTTCTATTGAATCTGGATCGAAAAGTCATGAAGCTGGATCTCTGACTCATCAGTTCTGTGACGCTCCGGTTTCACGGCTCATGTGATGCCAACCGGCATGTCATCAGCCGGGGCGGGGGAAGAGGAGAGGACGAGACTTCCAGCCACCACAAATCTTCTTTTTTTTAATTCAAATTCTGATGCAATAACAATAACAGAAATGTTCACCACTGTGCAGTTTTCCAGTCCAGTAAGGAATGTGATTGGAAAAAAATAGAGCTTGAAAGATATCTTTGAGGAATAAAAACATACAGGTGAGGGATGGAAGAGAGAGAAGGGGAGGAGGAGGAGTGTCTGGATGGTGGAGTGGATGAGTTTAGAGGACGGATGCTGAGAGGAGGTAGAGGAGAGACGGGAAGGGAGGTGGTACTCTTGTTTCCTGGGGGGGATGGTGTTAATGTGATGATAGAAGGACAGGACTGATCTTCATTATGCGAATGCTGCATCTCTTTGATTATCGCTTTGTTGCATGAGAAACAAGTCGAGACTTTATTAGGGGTGGGAAAAAAAATCAATTCACTTATGTATTGCGATTTTGAAATAGATTTTTTTAATGCCAGAATCTATATATTTGCTTCATTTGAGTCTATACGGAGGTACACCCTAAAGGAGTTACTGCTTTTGTTGTTGTAGTCTGAGTAACGTGACGTCATATTCGTTCTGTATCTGTCGCTCAAAACAAACAGTACAGAGCAGAAAACGGCGGAGGGTCAGTGTGGATACGACCTGCACCCTCACATTTTAAATCCAAAGTGGTAAACACTACACCTACAGTAAAGTATAGAAACACTTTGGGTTTCACACATTGCCAGGAAAAGCAGAGCGAGACATCACGGCTAAAGCTGCTAACTCTGTCATGGACAGGAAACGTTATTGTATTGCGGTAACGTGCGGTCTGGCCAGCCGTCACTCGCATCTCTGTATCTCTTTAGATATTTCCCAAAGTAAAAGTCCCTAGAATTGTATGATTCAACTTTTTCCCATGGTCTAGTGTTAACAAAAATTAGAAATATACTGTAAATACTTTTAGAATCGCAAGACATATCGAATCGGCACCCAAGCATCATGATAGTATTGAATCGGAGGATGGGTGTATCGTCTCAGCCCTAGACTTTATATTCCTGAGCTTGTTTTCTCTTAGAAAGATGGTGCTGATTTGAATTTGAATATAATCACAGGAGAAGGATGGAAAACGAATACATAATGTAGTTGAGCAGCGCATGAAATTGGGGAAATACCTTCTAAGATCAGCATTCAGGGGTTGTTACTGTAAGCACAGTTTGTGCACTCTGTTCCAATGGAGAAAGCTGTGATTCAGTGTCGCTGCATTGCTATTGGCTGGAGCTGTTAAGGGGCAGGGCTTTGCCACAGGCTGGTGGGCAGGAAGGGGCTGGCTTTAGGGGTGTATGTGTGTGTGTGTGTGTGTGTGTGTGCGTGTGCGTGTGTGTGTGTGTGGTGGTGGTGGGGGGGTTGGCTGGAAGTGTTTCAGCCAGATAGTTGGAGTAGACACTCTTCTGCTTCCTGCCTGCCTGCCTGCCTGCCTCGCTCGCTTGCTCCCCGGCTGAGAGAGAGAGTGAGAGACATCGAGAGAAAATCCCTGTCTAGGCATGGACCTCCGGCTGCAGCACTCGGCAGCTCGCGAGGAATGACAACAGTTCACATGGTCATTAACTCCAGTCGCTGAGGCTGAAGGGAAAGCCGCACTGTGTAGCTCAGTGTCACAGGAGCACCGGGTGCCTCCTGTGTTCGGGACAGACAGCACAGCAGAGAGAGCGACGGGACCCTGGGAAACGAGGTGGGAAACAACCGTCATATTGGCTTTTCTTTTTTGTTCAAAGATTTTTTTCTGGAGTTTTGCTGCAGTGTGCTGCATACCACCAGTCTGGGTGAGGAGGGAGGGGAGGGGAATGTTTTATCTGTGTGAGAGTGAGGCTGAAAGCGAGGGAAGAAAATATAGCATGTGTGTGTGGCGGATAAATGCACAGGAGTACATGCACCCTTATTGCAGTTTCCAGCACTTTCTCTCTCGACTCCTTAGAGAGGCATTATCACAACAGTTTCCTTGCCCCTTTTTTTTTTGCCACATGGGCTACATATTTTTCACTCTCTAGTGAAAAACTTGTTGTGTGGCATCTGTCACTGCTTGCTTTGTGCGGTTCCCACAAAGTTTTCCCTCGTAACTCTTGGTGTGCACATTTTCCGAATAACAAGGGCAAAGATTGTTTGCTCGGAGCAGGGTCTGGTGTTTTGACACCGGACACAAATAGCTGGAACTAAGGCCCACATCATAATTAACCTTTTGAGCTAGATGAGGCACGGTTGACGTGTCCCCAGCTTTCCGCTGCCTATCTAGATTTAGCCGAGCAGTGGACATCATCGCCTGCGTGGAAAAGGCCAGGGTGGTGTCATGCATCTGGCCGCGGATCAAGGGGGAAGTGGGTGTTTTCTAAAATGGAACATCAGTTCAGCCCTTCCTGTTGGGGAAAGAATGGGATAAGTCTCAGACAAGTCCTCGCTGCGAGACCCTGGCAGCCAGAAATCCCCTTTTCTCGGAATCGACTCTCGTGCAAATTGCACCTCGAGATGGTATTAAAAGGATTTAGTGGTCGGTAAGGTTTTCAGACATCTTCTGCAATGAAAGAGGGAGTCTGATTGCTCCGTGACACGAGGGTGAGTTTGCTGAATCATTCAGCCTCTTATGTCTTCAAGTGCTGTAATTTGAAGGCTTAAGATTTCAATTCATTTGATGTGTTTTGCTAATATTCCAACGTACAAGAGCTTTAATCTAACGTAGTATTTTCTGTCAGTGGAAGTTATCACAAACAGCTACTTCTACAGCATTCACCTCAGACTTTTAGATCAAGTACGCTTCCTGTTAATGATCATGTTTATCTGTTCACCCCTGGCTGCCAGCTATACTGTAATTAGCTGATGGTGTCCTGTGGCTAAACAGGGAGGAGACTGCACTTACACTGTAAACAAGTCCACTTACAGAGAGCAGAGGTTGATATCCATCCCAGATACTGACGCTCTCTCCTTATAAAAACTTAAATAAGCTCCATCATCTGTTCTGTGTTACGAGACGGGCCACTGATCAGGAGAGGAAAGCCCGGTCCCATATCATGAGCAGGGCCATTCGGGTCACCGTGGTTTAGCTAAAGGCTATTATGATATGGGGCACACCTATCTGCTGACTGTGTGAAACACTTCTCGTGTCGCCCCCGAACAGTAGCTTAGTCCTGGTATAGCCTCTGCTGAGCTCACTCACCCGTCCTTATCGCTAATGGCACTTGATGATATTGAATCCAAGGAGCCGTAGCTTATGCCAAAGACAATTTCATAAGCATCATAACATCCATAGTATTAAATAAGAATTAGGTTGCAGTGTATAGCCCTAGCTCTGCTCTGTCTGATCCTCTCTGGACGGTGCGAAGGAACATTTTGCAAGCCGGCGGTGATGTCACGCTGAAGCTAGGGACAATTTTGATAAAACCTGTACTGTAAAGCTCACTCTTTTTCCATTACTCACTGGAGCGTTTTCACAATGAGGCCCTCTCTCCACACAGCCTTGAAAAACATTGACCACTTGTTCCTCTTGTCCATGCAAATGACCATGGAAGTGTGGTTCACCAGCATAAAATGGTAATAAATGGAAATGCGGCCACTCAGGTACCCAGCTCATGTTTGCTTGTCTGTCGCAGCCATTTGTGTTTTATTTAGCCGGCAATACCTGGCCGATGCCACGGCAAACGTTGTCACAAGGCTTACGACCAATGGAAACCCGGTAGCTTATCGTCTCTGCTGAACAAATACAAGCTGCGGAGATAAACTGCTCCGCACAGACAGGGCGCGCAGATACCAGACTAATGGGTTACATACGTGGTATTCAGAGGTCAAGCCAATGACTTTCACTCGAGACGCCCCGGTCCCGCTGACTCTCATTCAATTAAGCAGGCTGACCAAGATAATGCCCCTGCCAGCTGGCCTTAGTAAGCGTCAGTAATCCATAAAGTCTAGTACTGTAGTGCTTTTCTTCACATCTCTGCCCTGCTTTATCAGGTCAGCCTGTCTGTCCACTGTTTGAATTCACAACACAGAGGGGACAAAGCCTTCTGCAGGAACTAAAGATAAACAGGATATACCGTGCAGTGATGTGCAGGATTTAAAGTGAACAGCCATATTAACATCCACACACCCAGGACGTCTGGTATGAAAGTTATGCCGTCTATTTCATTACAATACCTTGAAATAAGATATATTTCTGTGTTGTCAGAGCCAGATTATAAAACTAGTCCTTAACTCGGGCTCTATTTCAGTCATTTTTTTGTCCCTAAAGGACACAAAACTGCAGAATCTGCGTCAGTCAAGGTGTACTTATCTAAGGTCAAAACAATGGTCCCTTCCTACCAGCTGACCATCTGTCTTTCCCTTCATATCAGCGACATTGTGCTTGAAGCTCGACCGCTAAGCTTTCGTAAACTAAAGCCAGGCCTGCATGTACTGTAAGTGTTATGCACCAGCAGAAGGGAAGCTAGCCTAAGCCAAGCCAGAGGCAGACACACCAAAACTGCATGCATTGCCAGTGTGTGTTTGATTTTCTCATGCTCTTAAAATGGGATGTTATTACACGACAGAGGCAACAGTTTTCCTCCGAGGACGACCGTTTGCTTTTCAGCAGGGGCTTCGGCATGTTTCAAGAGTGCTAAAGACAGGCTAGCATTAGCTCACTTCACTTCACAGTTATATCCATCACTTTAAAGCTAATTTGGTGTAGCACATGCAACACACTGCAAATTATAAATGGTTAAGTGCTCAAGTTTTCAGTACATCTTTGAAAACTACTTGGGCTGCATGTTGTGATGATTTTCACTAATGATTCATCTGTTGATATTTTTTATTTGTCTACTAAGCATTTAGCCTATAAATTGATGATGTCAGTTTTTTTTAAAGGGGACCTATTATGCTTTTTCCCTTTCCTTTAGTGTGTTATATAGTTTTTGGTGCATGTAAAAGGTCTGCAAAGTTACAAAGCCCAAAGTCAACACCGAGGGGAGAAGGACTGCTCCTGAACTGCCTGAAACGCCTCGCTTGAAGACCCGCCTTTTCTCCCGTAATGTGGTGATGTCACCGAGTAAGACATTTGCGTAATACCTGTCTAGCGGCTAGTTTGGCACACCCTCAGACAAAGCTAGTTAGAGCGGAGCTGGAGCGCAGTCCGAAGAGTTTGGTTCAGCTGACCAATCGGAGCAGACTGGGCTTTTTGAGAGGGTAGGGCAGGAACTTAAACGGAGCGTTTCAGACAGAGGGTGAAAAGAGGTGCTGCACCACAGCCGGTATGAGAAAAGTAAAGCGTTTTTTGAACATTAAAGCATGTAAGCATGTTCTAGTAGAAACCCAAAATACAAGTATGCAGCTGAAAATAAGCAAAATAGGTCCTCTTTAACTTTGCAGAAACACTTTTATATCTTATATTCTTAGAAAATTTGACATTTATCCAGCAAATGTTTGTGTTTTTACTTTGATAATCAACTGTAAGATTGAATTGATTATCACAATTATAAATTTTCTATCAAGTTGATTAAAGAATTGATTCAGGCCTAGTCTCTGAGCATAACAGCTCTCATGATAATGGCAAACAAACAGTTGCTTGCAGCAGTTAAATTCCCTGGGTATATTGCACAAACATAGCCTATACACGGTATGGGAGCAGATATGTGGTCATGTTCCTGCATGATTATTATCGCACCATCACCCACATGAGGGTGAGTCTATCTTCTTGTTTTGAATACCTTTCATGACAAAAAACATAGCTTGAAAGTTGCCTGTAGAGTCCCCTGTGAGCTTTTCAGATGACCCCAACCGACCCTCATCCACACTGCCGGCCCACACGATTTCATGAAAGCTTTCAGGCGCTGTAAACCTCCGCTTTCTCCACAACAAAATATCTCCCATCATTTGAGGCCGAGTCATTTCACCGAGAAACGTCGTCGTCCCTTCACATTCTGACAAAGTAGGTTAGCCTGATCGCACACTTCTTATGGCTTCTAAAAATAAGAAGGGATTAATTGTTAAAGGTCAGATCTGACATGATTCTCTTACCTGACTTTCTCTTCCGCAGCGATTGGCTCTCCCCCTGGGGAGATGGTGTGAAATTAAATCCTGCCTTGGAGAGTGGAGCCCGGGTGTCGGTAGGATCGGGCGAGGAAGCTTCTCATCTCATTTCACATGATCAGCACTAAAGTGGGACAATATGATTAGCTAGACAATGGTCCGGATTCATAGGAACAGTATAGTGTTTGTGGGAAGCATCTTTTTGCCGCAAGTTGTCTTTGTGACTGGCAAAAAAAAATTAGTCTGGAAGATTTTTTATTCTTAAGTAAGGATCTTTTTGAGTTTCTCTTTGATATTTCAGACTTCAAACACAACTACAAACAGAATTCAGAAGTTTCCAATTAGAGTGACCAACTTTCAGACCAAGACGCGGGATGATTTTTACATCAGGACAAAAATACTGTCCCTAACCTGAATCTCACAAATACCTGAAGGACTGTGCACCTGTATGACAGCTGTGTGAGGGAATTTGTGAAGGGATTTCTTCTTCCCTTAACAGTAGTGTAGATTTAGTTTGAGCACAAGTCCCAACTTGCCTTCATTAAGAGCAAGTGGAGCTTGTTATATGTCTATAGAGGATATTGTTCTCACTTTATTTAACATTTTATTTCCCCTGGTCTTGTCTGCCGTGGATATGTTTGGGGGGATCTTTTAACCAGAGCTGTATGTTTTTACAACCCTTCTCCTCCCTCAGTCTGGTGTCCTCAACCCCCTTTTTCCCGCCCCCCAGTTAGCAGAAAAACATTTCCAGATGTGCCAAGAAAAGAGCTCCTTGCGCAGTAGCTTATTAATGGCTTTCGTGCGCTCGTGCTAAAGGTCACTTCCTCAGATTGTTGCTCCACCTATTGTCCCCCCTCTTCTCCTAAACAGCAAACGGATACCTTACACCTGTGAATGTAGATTGATAGGCCGCTATCAATGAGCTGGTATCTAATTTGGACAGTGGGACACCAGTGTGGGACGCTGGGCAGCGTCATAATCGCGACTGGCACTGGCATATGCATCTGTCTCGGTCCCTCTGTGGCTGCTGGACGGCTGCCCTGAATAGTGCTGCGCCGCGCGGTTTTCTATTGGCTGCACCATCCCTCCGTGCATCGCTCTACAGGGCGGGATGGACCCCAGGGCTTTTTTTTTCTCCCCTATCTCTGCTCTGACTTGATGTCCGATGTCTCATAACACAGAGCCTTTTGCCATTCACCGCTTTGTGTGCGATATGTCGGAGAGCCCTGTAGTCGCCTCGTACAATGGCACACAGCAGACTTAACCTCAAGTGGCTTCTGAATAACCTCACAGCTGCCTTTTCTACGGTTCATCAGCCATGTACTCTTTAGAGCGAGCACCCTCTGGGGCACACAGATTCAGATTGACATGCATACACAAATGCTGTTAACGCCTGTTGAAGCCCATTAGATAAACGGTTGCCTGTCATATTTAGCGAACCATTCTCACTTTCTTTCTCTTCTCCGTTTCAGATCGCTGACAGGAAGTGCCTTGTGAGACGACATCCTTACTTGAATTGAAGATCCTGGGCGTTTTTCCGAGGAGCTCCAGATTGTTCCCTCTGACCTGTTTGTTCGTCCTCACCTGTGCTCAGAGTGAAGCGGAGGAGCTGCTGCACCGCTGGCCAAGGTGCCAAAGCTCAGAGAGCTTTTTAAACAATAGAAAGCCACAAAGTTTGTGTCCCGAACTGTGCCATCGCACCTCAAAATAGCACCACTTTTGCTCCACCCTTGCACAGATATCATCACTCATACGAAGGTCATTTTTGGGGGACGTTGGTACAAGCAGTAGAGCTTGTCTCTGAGCATGCCTTGTCAGAGGTCTGCACCTGAGACTTAACTGATTGATGAACAATTAGCTGACAAACTCCACGACGAACATTGCAGTCCCATGCTCCGGTCACAGAGACTTTGCCAGTCCATTACCTCCACTTTCCTGTCCAGCGAGGACAAACCTCATCCGCTGACCTGAAGCTAGATCATTTATAGCTGCATGTTTTAGCTGCGTTTTCTTTTATTTTTTTTCCACTGCAACACCTCCGCAGAGGATATCCTCCTCCCTAAAAACCAAGTGGCTCCACTCCACCCCGGCTCCACAGCCAGTAGTGCCGCTGACATGGCTCTAAACATCGCCTCGATACGGGACACGAAATGGCTGACCCTGGAAGTGTGCCGGCAGTTTCAGAGAGGGACGTGTTCGCGCAGCGACGAGGAATGCAAATTCGCCCATCCACCCAAAAGCTGCCAGGTGGAGAACGGGAGGGTGATCGCCTGCTTTGACTCGTTAAAGGTAAGGACTTTTAAATAAACTGCTGTGTTCTGTTGGAAACTATCCTCTACTTTTATTCTAACCCTTTTTCCCCATAGTATAGACCCTTTTTGTGTCTACATCATCATTATGTCACAGTGTTAGCTGGAGGCAATCATCATGGTTACTAACAGAAAAGGGGTCTATTGTTTACAAAAACACCTACACCTACTTAGACCTTTGCATGAGGTTAATTTGTTCCTCATCATGGTTTCAATTCTGTATTTTACTTCCCTTTACACAACCTCATGCAACTGTCAAACAATGTAAAGCAAATAATATAGCACAGTTTCTGATAAGAAACGTTACAGCGTTTGTGGTTCCTAATGGTCGGTGGGTGTAGGTTGTCTGCTCAAATTAGCATGTGTGTCAGGTCTCCATGCTGCGCTGCGGTTAGCAGAGCAGCCTGACCTATGAAGCTAAAGGCCACAGAGGTCTGTTGTCATGTTCAGTGTCACCACAGGTGCGTGCGTGTGTGTCTTTTAGTTTTTTTATACGGTAAGTTCTTCTAACGTTACCGCGCCTTGTCCATCATCGGTGTATGTGGTCGAACATCCGATCGCCTTAAGTCATTCCAGGACTTCTATTCCTGGGTGCATGTCAGCTGTCACGCACAAGCAACATAAACAGCCCCAGCTTGTTTCGTAATGTTATGTATTCCTTTAATTAAGGCCTGTAGTTTATTTGTTGACCCCTCTCATGAGAAGTTATGTCGCCGTTATACATTTACCGTCGCACAGTTTGCTCTTTAATAGTAGTAAAATGTCCTAAATTAGCTTAACACCACCAGACACTTTGAAAGTCTCCCCAATTATAACAAGGTCGCTTCACATGCCGCAAATGAAATGACTGCATCCAAGAGCAACCCATTATTTTCAAGCTGTGTGTGGAAAAAAAAAAATAAAAAAAAAAACAGCAGTGACAATGATAAATAGCCAAAGAAACTAGAGCAGAACACCGAAACTGTGAGGAGTTTTTTTAAAAGTGTGAACTGTAGCTGCTTATCACGCACACAGCAGTGCAGTGTGTGGTGATTGTGTGCATTTTATATTGTTCAAGGTTGAAGTCAGTGACAAAAGAGAGGGTCTAGATGCGGTACATTTTCCTATATGTGAACATCGTGACCCTATCCCTCCTGAAACGCATGGTTAGCTCAGCACACTATCCCTACTTGAAATCCATTAAGATCTTTGGAGTGTGTGTTGCTTATTCAACACTATGAAAACAAGCTGCAGTTCATGGTGCGATCAGCAGTTTTTCTTGGCTAAGATTCGCTCATGGTAAGGCCGGTCATCGAGTGACATTCCATCCCAGATGCCAGATTTTGCGAGGCCGTTACGCCGTTCTGGTTTAACGAGCAAACAGCTGACTCCAGTCGGGATCGATTTGTCGTCGCACCATGCGAGGGGACGGCCTGACATGGATCCTCCGCACATGACATGATTTCGCTGTTCCTTGAAAACTCCCAACCAGTCATCCCTGACTGAGGAAACTAAATGACCGGAGCACTCGACCTCACACTAGTGCCAGCTTTCATTTAAACTCTTCTCAATGACGCTTCCTCTGCAAATAGTGGCTTTGAGGCATGCATCATCTGAAGGGCAATGCATGTAGTGTGCACTCTCAGAGGCAGCTGTAAAGTTACTTATCATGTAACCCCTGTTCTCTGATAACATGGCCGAGGCTTTTCACTGTGAGGAATGCTCTCTCATCATTACACTCAAAAGCTTCTATATCAGCACTCCTATTAATGGCAGTCTTGATGCTTATGTCAAGAAAGAGCGTTTGCAGGCTATGGGTTAGCTCCTTGACCATCATAGACAAAAGGCTCCTCTTCCTTGTCTGATACAAGTTATTCTGACCATATGGTGCATTCAAATGGGGTCGTGTTGTGGGACGTTTCTGAAAGCTCAGAGTTCACGACTTGTGACGTGTTTGTTGATCTGAATTTTGCTGCTGTCGTTGTAGGCTGCTCTGCCCATCAGCTAAAAGCCTAATGAAGCTAGATTGTTAAACGTATAGACAGATCTGACTGTAGCCACTCGCTCTCTCTCGCACTCTCTCTTCCCCCTCGTTCCACCATGCAGCCCAGTGACAGAACGAGAATACAGGATTCTCTGTACTTTTAACTCCAACTCGCCCCCTTTTCCCACAAAGACTCTCCTCGTGACAGCTGAGAGAATGAACGCTTTATTATGCATTAGGAAATGTGTCTCGCTCCACGGCAGGCTGATTTCCACCCCATTACGCCCGTATCGTCTTCCTGGGTCTTCTCATCTGATAGGGTTATCGTGCCAGGGTTGTGCGCTGCCAGGCGCGACCTGGCCAATGATCAGAAGGGGTCCTTTTGGTAAACAGGGGAAAGGTAGAGCTCAGGAGAGGAGTAGAGTAGGAGGTGGAGGTTGCTCTTGTCAAGCAGCAGTAGGCAAGCGTGCCAGCTCTGGTTGTTGTTGTTGTTATCAGAGCTGGTAACACTTTCTGTTCCTGTCCCCTATAGCCAAATCTCAAATTTTGCAGCCGATTGTCAAACTAACGTTTTGTTTCTTATCTTTGCACCAAGTTTTTTTTTTTTTTTTTTTTTTTTAGATATAAAAGCAAGACTACAGCGACCTAAATACCTGCTTTTGCATTTCCTGTCAGTGCTCTTTGCATGGGACGAATGACGATGAGGAATCACTCCTGCTTCCTCGATCATAAAGCTTTTGCAGCGTCCCGACTCCGCCGCGCTGCTCTCAGCACTTCTATAGCGTCACGTCTGGGGAATTATTTATTTTTTTTGTCCTCCTGCTCTACACTGTGGGCTTTAGAAATAGTCTCTCTATGCTACATTTGTCAGCTCTCAAAATAGGACACGCTGCTTCATCTCTGTCCAACGAAAGCTGTATTCACACTCGGTTGGTAGACGTGATGTAGCTTACCAGGCATCATTCATTTCCACTGAGACGTGACATGAAAAGTTGACAGTGGTGACCGCAACTGGAGTAGCTGTGGGAAATGTTCAGACATGTCAACAGTTTTTTTTCACTTATACTCATTCGATTTCCCATTTCTCTGCTTTATCTTTTGAATTAGGAAAATTGCAAACTATTGTTACAATACAAATTGCAGTTGTAGTGATATATTATAGCTAAAACAGTAAAACTGAAATTAATTAATTTTTATTTTTATTAGTTTTATAAGGCAGTATAGTTTTATTCTTTTCTTGGAGAATATATTTTTTATTTATTTTAGTAAAAATGTTTTTCACTGCTTATTTTCATTTTAATTTCATTTTTAGTTTTAGTTTGCTATAATAACCCTGAGTTAAACAGACAGGGAGATGATTTAAAAATTTAATCCAGTGAGAGAGATTGAAACATCATTAATTTTTGGGCTGAACAGTCCCTCCATGAAACATTAACATCCTTCGCTGCAGAAGGTGATAGCTAATCAATACGGGCAGAGCTGCGTCTCTGGTAGTATCACAAACGACGTGTCGTGGTCGGAGCCATTTCCGCTAAGCTCTTTGAGACTTTGTTGCGGTGTGACCGTGGAAACCATGACATATTGGAGGTGGTGGCGGTGGCGGTGAGGATGAGGGGAGCAGGGCGAGAATACCTCCGTTAATGGAGTAAATGCAATCGCAGCAGTCATGTGATGATGTCACATTGGCTGCGCCTCTGACAGTAGCCTTTTGTTGATCCTCTGCTTTTCCAGTTTCTGCTCTGACTGTGCTGACTGGGTTATATTCCTCTCTGCAGTTCATGTCCAGAGCGTTTGTCTCAATTTATGCTTTCGACTGCTTGTCATTGCACTTAATATGACATATGACAAGTGGGCAGATTTGAAATACAGCAGACTAAAAATAAGCAGCTCACGGAGAGATTGTCATTAAGATATTTTTGAGAGAGTTTCGAGACGTCTTCTTTGCAAAACACAAAGCGATTGAGCCTTTACACAGCAGATCAGATGTCTGATAACATACTCTGTTAAGATTTTCTTCCCCCCATTTTCAGATTTTACCAGGTGACCTCCACGCCTGACTGAACTCCAATAGTCTGAGAGGTGGTGGTGGTGGTGGGGGGGGTGAGGGGGTGGGGTGTAGTCTGGAGCATCCCGGCACTATCATGTTTCGTCAAGTTGTCAAAAACAAAGTGGCGAAGCGAGAGAAATAATAGCAGCTACGTTCAGGTGTGTGTGGGGTGTTTTCTCATTTGTGTCTCAGACTCGCAGCGGTGCCCCTGGGGGGTTGAGGAGGCGCCCTGGTTTCCCTCACTTTGTAAGAACATCTTAATCCGGATTTTTCCTTCAAAAGAGCATAAGTGTTTTTTTGGGGGGCGTGGGATGGCTGAACCCGGTAAATGAAGAAGCGAGGGAACACGGCAAGAAGGGAAGGAGTTAATGTTTGAATGGCTACGGTCACATTACAAGCAAATGTGGCCCAAAATATGTAAACTGCGTCTTTAAGACAGACGAGCTTTATCTGGGAAACATCACGTTTATTCACTTTACATGGAGCTAAAATAAAAAAAAACATGAAACACCGAATTGTGTTGAATCATGTTTGCTGAATGAGCTAGTGTCTGTTTATGAGTCATTAGAAATCATAAATGATCTCTTAGAAGGAGTAGATGTTTACCGGTAAGCTCGGCTCCATTAACTTTAACAATAAGTCAACAGAGGTTTTGCTCCGACAGTAGGAAACAGTTGAAGGCTTTATTTCCCTCGTCAGTCATTTAAAATGTGAAATAACTTATAAAACAGACTTTTCAAAGTTCACTCAGTTCACTTCTGATAAAGTCATCAGTCATGTTTCACAAAGTAGACCTCTGATTTGATGAAATCACATCGGGGCACGTGCTGTCTGGCGGCGTTTCGGGATGTCAAATATCTTACTCTAGTTTATTTAACTTAGTTCACAGAAGAGCTGGTGACATTAAATGTCAGCTGAAATGAAAAGTCTTTCTTTAGGAGTCACACAAAGTCATATATTATAATTTAGGAGTGACATCTGTGTAACAGGGAACCCAGATCTGTTAAATCGAGCAATATGTTAATGGAGTCTGGCAGTCACTGGACTCCCAACAACTTCAGTGTGTAGTTTTTTGGACCAATGGGAAGTCCCCAATGTATGTGACATTATTGGTTGCATGTGAGGCGTTTCAGGGCAGAGACCCGTTCACACTGATGTCAGATATGGGTCACTTCAAACATAAATGTGAACAGTGTACACAAAAAGATTTGATGTAGGCAAAAAAAAATTGAGCTTTAAGCCCTGTTATGTGAATGTAGCCTGAAGGAATAAAGGATGGGAAGAGATGAAATGATTTAACCAAAGGAGTAAAGATATAAAGGTGGCAGGTTTAGCTAGGCGGGGGAGCCAGAACAAGATTTTCAAACAACTTATCAAAGATTTTAATCAAGATTCAGTTGGAAACTCCATAGATACCAGTCCAGACAGAAACCAGACAGTGAAACTTCAACGCTAACGGATACCTAAGACTCCTTTTTTTAAGTTTAGGGATTCTTCTGATTTAACTGCAACTTCCTCCCTCCGGGCTTATTGAATTAGCATTTTTTGGGATCTTTAGGAAGCCTCAGTGAACATGAACTTTGTGCCCATGGCCTCACGCACCCCCCACCCCTCCTCTCTTGTTTTAAAAGATGGGCTCGGCTGCATTCCTCAGCGTAATCCTCTCGAACTGGGCCACACCCTGGGCAGAGCAAACATGTGGAGGGGAATGCATGCGGCGCAGCGGGAGTCGGTGTTCCCCCGGGGTCATTCACACAGACACAATGAGGCACTGACTTGGGCTTAACGCGGGGCTGCAGCGGACGCGGCGTGCCTTTGATGAGCCCCTAGGAGACCCCCGCCGCTGCCGCTCCTTAAACGGGCCTCCTCGCACACAGACGCACGCTCGCCGTCCTCCCTGTCTAAACCATGCCAAATTTCATTTGATCCATGTGATTTCACCCCCTACAGCCCCGCAGTCTAGCTGATCTGAAAACGAGCTCCGAAGATAGGAAGAGATAAGAGAGGAGGGAGGAGGACGTCAGATCAGTCTCATGACCCGGGTCCAGTTAGTCAGTCCTACTGTGTAGTGAAGGTCTCACTGGAAATGATGGATACCAATAAGAAACATTGATTTTGTGTAAATGAAAGCATTTGAACCACCATTAACCTCGGTAATAGACCGGTATGAGATGCACTTGAGCCACATAGAAGAGCCACAGTTATATAGAGCTTTTAGCCAAAGCACGTTTTCAAGGTTATTGCCGCTCATTCAGCTAAATTATCTGTTTGTTTTTATCAGTTTTCTTCAGGTTCAAAGCCTCCATCCTGCTGAAACCAGCAAGTCAAAGTCCACTTTTTTCTTCCACGATCTTGCTTTTAATTTTTCTGTCTTCCTGTGATGTAACATTGTCACATAAATACTTACAAATGTTACTGATGTTACTACAGACTACACAGTATTGCGCCGTACTGCCGTTGATCAGATCAGAGAGGCCGATATAGTAGGGTACATGTTGGCATTTTAATTGGGCCACTGCTCTGACCCACATCTGTGTGTGTGTGTGTGTGTGTGTGTGTGTGTGTGTGTGTGTGTGTGTGTGTGTGTGTGTGTGTGTGTGTGTGTGTGTGTGTGTGTGTGTTTTAGAGAGAGTCTGCTGTGATCCCCACATTTCTCTGTCTCCCTCTGGGTCTCGCTGCAGAACTGGACTGCAGACACACTCTGTAGTATTCTTGGAATATTCAGCCGTTATAGGAAATGAGTAAAACGCAACACTACCTTCCATAACACTCTTTTTTGACTTAAAAAAATCAGTTATATATTTGTTGTTTCCTGCTTTTGAACTGCTCTATTGAGAGTGTGTGACAATTAATTGATTAGTTGTCAACTATTAAATTAATCGCCAACTATTTTGATAATCGGTTTGAGTGATTTTCTTTCAAGAAAAAAAAAAGTCAAAATTCTGTGATCCCAGCTCCTTAAAGAAACAGCGTGTAACATTTCGGGGGATTTATCAGCAGAAATGGAATATATTAATAACTATGTTTTCTTTAGTGTATAATCACCTGAAACTAAGAATCATTGTGTTTTCGTTAGCTTAGAATGAGCCCTTCATATCTACATAGGGAGCGGGTCCTCTTCATATTGCTCCGCCATGTTTCTACAGTAGCCCAGAACGGACAAATCAAACACTGGCTCTAGAGAGAGCCTTTCATGTTTTTACGTTACTGAAGACCACCGTAGTTCTCCGACACGCTTGTGAAACTGCGCTAACATGAGCCGCAGAGTGCAAAACCGTGTAAAGTTATTATGGTAACGGCGTTACCATGGTTTTTCTAGATGCCACCAAATCATTCACACTGTCCCTTTAATTGTGAATATTTTTCTGGTTTCTTTACTCCTCTATGACAGTTAACTGAATATCTTCGAGTTGTGGGCAAAACAAGACCTTTGAGGATGTCATCTTGGGCTTTGGGAATTACTGATCATTTGTTACCATTATCTGGCATTAAATAGACCGAACAACTCATCGTTTAATCAAGAAAATAATCGACAATGAAAATAATGTTGTAGCCGTAGTGTGAAATCAGGTTCTTAAACTTGAGAGTGCTGTGGGTACTGCTGGTTTGCAGTGTTTAGACTCACTTTTTGGCAACAGGAATTTTTGTGCCCTTTAATGTGGGCGGCCCAACTAAAAATAAAACACAGAAACAACTGAGAATAGTTGGGTGGTGGTACGTGTGACGGCAGTTTAAAACCAAGCGAGAATATTCCAGACATCAGAAAAAGGAAAAGGAGCAGCATTTAGCTTTATTAAAAAAGTTTCAAACTATCATTTTTTTGTTATTTATATAGACTATTTATTTATTGAACTACCAGAAAACATGCTATATCATAATATACAGTATATCGTTATCGAGATATGAAATGATCTATATCGTGATAGAAGATTTTGGCCATAACCCTACTCATAATAATATTAAAACATGTGTTTGGTTCCAGAATATGAGCCCTTTGTCTTTACGCCGCTCTGCTAATATGCCGCCTCTGTTATATCACATACTGGAGTTCTGGTTTTGAACTTGAACTCCATTATGTCTTCTCTTTTAAAACAGAAAATGCATGGCACTACTGTTGTTCATGTCAGATTGAATAGTAGGTGTTCGTCACCCAGTGAGCCGCCTGCAACATGATGGAGAGACTGAAAAATCTGCCCATCTGCTGTGCCAGTGTCTCACCTGGTCTCAATCCACCCACTATCTCTGAGTCATCCTCTTTTTTTCCATCTCTCTGTGCTGCCCACAGTGCTGCTGATAAAGTACTACATTCTCTGCAATCTTTTTTTTTTCTCCTTCTCTCTCTGTAAAAGAAAAAAAACTTAAATCAGTGCTGCAGAATCAATGCCATCCTCACATTTGGTGATTTTTTTTTAAAGCCAGCTGGACTCAAACCCCCTTACCGCTGCAGTAGTCGCTGCACCTCTGCAGTAAAGCTGAAGGCAGATCTATGGCGAGCCGGGCAGGAGGCTCGCTGCGTGCTTGACCTTTTGTATTGGCCTCGTTAATTATTGATATGTAGTTTCATCATCACTCATCAGAGGCAGACTCAGGTCGTCCTAATCTAATTTCTACTGAGAGTAGCATTTATTTGTCTGCTTTGTTCAGCCGTATCCTGCCTTACATGGTTCCATTTAAAAATGTATGTCATGCTTGGAAAATCAATAGCTTTACAGTTGTTTTTTTTTTCCTGGAGATGCCTACCGCTATCCGCAGTATGTTCCTCGTGTTGCTAGTATACAGTACAGAAGCATATGGCCTTGTGAATGTGTTGACTGCTCCCGCCTGGCTTCTTCTAATTCTCCTCTGATTATAAAATGGACAAACTTACAAAGACACAAGATGCTCCGCAGTTCCCCGACACACACACACCTAGGGAGCTACAAACAGTTAGACAGACAGGCCCAGCTGTCTCCCAGGGGCCGGCCTTTATAATGAGACAGAGATCTTCTTAATTGGCTCTTTCTAATGAGGCAACAGAAATGCAATCTTTAGGGGCCCTACACCAGAATGGGTTCCCTCCACCTTTTTTTTGTTTAAATGACTATTAGTCTGTGTCAAACCAGCTGCTACAAACCAGCCCTAGCATGCATTCCCATGTGAAGATGTGTCAGTACAGCCTACATGCTGCTATGTCAGTATCAGAATAATTCCATGTTAATAAGTGAGGAGTATGAACTGCACTGACGGTGATTGACATGGCCCTGCCCCCTAAAAAGCCTGTTAAAGTGACAATGCAGTGTGCCAACTCATTCCCTCTCCTAAGTGTTCTCGTTCTGACTCATACAGTATCCCATTCAGGCTTGACGAGTGGCACTTAGAGCTACCTTTAAGGTGTCATCTGAAATAACCTGGTACCAAGTAGTATCGAAACATCTCCAGTGAAACGATACCTGCATTCGATCCTTTTTGTACCCAGATCCAGATAACAATAACTATTTAATGTGACGTGTGATTGGCTCACTACCGCAGCAGCTACAACCCCGACACTCTGTGGTGCGGTGAAGTTGAGCGCGGTGTATTTGACGGAGGGGGCAGTTCAGCGATGCCACCAAAACGTTTGAAAGTATGGTTATACTACACGCCTGTGTAGGGATGTCACAATACCAGAAATTTAGTAGTCGATACCAATACCAGTGAAAATTCTCCGATTCTCGATACCACGGTAAAAAACAAAAGTAAAACAATGTATGATAGCATGATAGCGTTAGAATTTACCTTTGGTCAATACTCATTTTACTGAATAGGACTTGAACGCATCATAATATAAGAGACCAAGGCTTCCCGTTGTCCCGGGGAGGATAGAAAATGTCTTTGGGACACAGTGAACTCAATATAGGCGTCCCCTGGATGCATCGATATTGAGTTCACTACATCCCAAAGACATTTTCCCCGGGACGACGGGACGCTGTTAGTCTCGAGCCGTGACAAAGAAAAACGAGTGCCGTCACTTTTTCCGAATTTTGGCATTGAATTGGTTCTTGTAACATCACTAAGCCTGTGGCGTCTGATAAAAATAAATATAGTGGTGGCATTTTATGCAAACAAATGCTTCCATGCACATGATGGGTATCAAAGGAAGTAGAAAACAAATCATCATCATCATTTTTTAGACAATACCCAGCCCTACTGGCAGTGATGGACAAGCAAAAGTGGTGATTTCTTATGAAACGCTCCCTTTGCTGTGCTGCAGATGAGCTGAATGAAGACCACCATCTCAAAACTAGCACTTAAAAAGCCTGCACACTTTACTTTAAATTGTAATTTGCACCCGTACACATAATGAAGAGGCAATCATTTACTCGTTAGATCGAGGATGAGGATTGAATCAGAGCGGTGGAATAATGCAGGTGCCTGAAAACGGGTGATTACCCCAAAACAATACTGCTGTTGCAGTCGGTGGTGCCACGAGGTTACAGTAGACAATTTATTCAAGGCCAATCTAAGTTTCCTCAGAAACATCAGGTTTAATAGGCTCGAGAGTTGCTGCTCCAAATTGGGGTAATCTGATAGAGCTTGTTTGGTTGAAAGTCTTGGAGTCGATGTAAATGACTCTTGTATTAGTGAATGAAAGGCTTACAGCTGTCTAGTTAGAGGGAGAGCTGTTGTAAATGTTTTCATACCAATACACACTCTGCTAATTGAGATTTGATTCTTAAATGATGCTTTATCGGTGCCTCTGGTGCTCAGTATCGATTCCCACAACAACAAGAAAATGTCAACAATCAACATCTGTAATTAAAACATAAATCATAGTTTGAGTCGTCATTCCTGTCGGGAATAACACGCACGCAAGTTTATTTCTGGGAACGTGGTAATGTCACTGCAGAGATCACTGTCAAAGCTTTTCAATATCTTTTGATGCCCCAAAACACGCATGGTAATGTGTACTATTCTTAGTAGGGATTGTTTTTGAATAGCCAGGCCAAGCCAGAGGTATTATTTGTATCACACCCTTCTCCCTTTGCCCCTACCACACAGGGTGGCCATACCATAAAGGTCAACCTTAGGTCATGGCAGCATATCTGTGCCTGTGTGTGTGTTTGTGTGTGTGTGTGTGTTTGCGACGACACAGGGATGCCACGCAAAGTTCATGGACGAAAGTGAGATGGCCAATTTCACACCCAGCAGATGCCTGCACCAGTGACCCGCGGCGACAGGTGGGGGACACTAATTGGCAGCGCGCAACAGTCACAGAGTAGGGCGGACCCATGGTGGGTGAGGGAATGAGTGAGGATGAGTGGGGAGGAGAAGTGACACCGGTGGGGGGGCGAAAATTGGCACCACATTTGCTTGTTGCAAACCATTAGAACATCCATGATAGGACGAGCGTTGGGTTTAATGATCGCACACACGACACTGGTGGCAATTTATTCTTCTTTGTACCAAAAACGTCATTTCATGGATGATAAACAAACAGATGTCGCCTCTGAAAACTCCTCTCTAATCCCATTCTGTCTCATTTTGACTCATTCGCCCCGCAGAGTCGAGGCTCACCTTAGAGAAAACAGGAAAAAGAGCAGGACGATGACATGGGTGAAAAGTGAGATCAATATGTTTACCTGCATCCGACAATTTTTAAGATCCACCCTGCAGCTATTGAGTCACTGTACCTTGCTTTATTGATCTCATCCCTTTGACCAAAGGGCACTTATTACTCTAACCAAGTATAAACACTCATTGAGCCTCTCAGCCTTTATGAGGGCTGTTTTCATCATCTCCACATGGGCTTCGAGTCTCCTCGGCCCACGGGAGAGAGAGAGAGCATCCTCAGCGGCCTCATCACCACAACCAACAAACAACATGCCAATCCTGGCGATGCTGCGCCTTAATTCCCCTTTGGTTGCAGATAGCAACCGTAAAATTGCACAAGACATTTGTGCGTTTGTGGTTTCCCATTCATTACCAGGTTTTGACAGTATCTGGTTGATCATATCTTGGTTTGTTACCAGCATACTGTGACTTAGAAATAGAGATGGGTATCGACATGTAATGTTAATTTCAACAGTTTTATTCCTGTGTGTGGTGAGAAACTAAATCTTTCAAAGTCTCTCGCGACCAAACAGGACTTTTAGTGTAAACGAACATGGTGGACTACAGGCAGGAAGAATTAGTGATGTTAGTTTTTGTACTGAAAATTCATGAAGAATGGATTGATGAAGTCATGGAGACACGTTAAATAAACACTTGTGTTGTTGCCACAAATCAACAAGTTGGTCCCCCATTTCTGAGGTCCATCTTAACACTACTTTATGCTTCACGTTTTTGCATTAGCTCATACATTAGCTGCCATGCAGGATGGCGGTTGTTGTCCTTCCTTCTTCAGTTAGCTTGGTTCTCTATCGGCTATCATTCTTTCCCACGTGACTGCGTCATCGGCTGTCCTCGGGGTTCCCCACACACAACAGGATATCCGATTTGAAATCGGTGCGGCAAGGATGGACTTCCGAGCCAATCAGGGTTGTAAAAAACACTCTAAACATACCTCACACCACAGGAACAATCGCTTTTTAATATATTATTTAACAAAAGAATAAATTCAGAACAGAATTATAATTGATTTATATTTTAAATATTAAGTAAACAGTTAGACTTCATACAGACAGCTTTTGTTTTAGCTTGTTTGTAACAATTCACTATTGGCTGAGCTAGCCCGCTGTGCTTGTGTAAACATAACAGCGGTGGATGAGAGACTGCGGACGGAAATATCGTTTTTCTACATGTTTATGCTTGTTGAACAGGTGTATTGATAACGCATTGGCTTTTTTACTCGCCAAGGTTTTGTTTTACAAAGTTAGGAAAGCAGTGTTTAAGTCAAACCGGATGTTTCCTTACACATAAAAGAATAATCCCAGTCACTTCCACACACACAGTTTATCATTTAAACACTGGTATTGGATCAGTACTCAGTATCAGGCGATACTCAAAGCCCAGATATCGGTATCGAGAAAGTCAAATCAGTGCATCCCTACTTACTAACAGTAACGAGCGTAGTTGGCTTAGTTATCCCTACATATAAAGAACTTGTTTTTGTTTCTCATTGACTTCTCTCATGATGTATACAGGGCTGTGAATATCCCAAATATGCTCAAAGACGAGATGAGATTCATAACAGGAATACTAGTGTGTAACTGGGCTCTCCAGTTTTCTCTGTAGTTTGAATTATAACCCTCTACTGTACCTCTCAACTTTTTTTTTGTCAGCAAGCAACCAAAGCTTTAATCTCCAAACTGTAAGAGTAAGCAGCCATACAACATTTCTGCCCCTATCTGCTGAGTGTGTTAGAAAGAGGCTTTGATGAATAGATCTGCTCTCTCCCTTCCATCTCATTATCCCCCTTTATCTGTTTTATGGATTTACACAACTCCTCAACACGCTCTGACATGCGGTCGATAGTGTCAGCCGAGGAAAGAAGATGTAGGCTAGCCATTTTTTAACTTTGCTCGCATTGTTTGTTTAATTTCTCTCATTAGCGTTTGTAGTGGGTTATTCTTAGAACGCTGTGGAGACGGCTTTGATCGCTAGGGAGTGATTGAAATTGAGGTATCTGTTAACAAATGTAAAATTAGGAAATTAAGGCCTACTGGCTGGTTTCCTCTTGGGGCTGTGGCACAGTTCTTCTCGAACTAGGGCATCAACATCGTATAACCTATTTCTATGAAATCTCCGTCTAGCTCGGTTTGCTGAAGTTCCCGTGCTGTCAAATCGCTGCAGAGCTGACGAGATCCATCTCCTCAGCATAGGGAAATGACAGCTTGTAAAGCAGGCTAATGCCTCAGTCTATTAGCTGTGACTCACCTCTCAGCAGACTGAGAGGTGGCATTGTCAGAGCTGTTCTTTTGGGTGTGTATTTGTGGGAGAGTTCACTTCAGATGTGCTGTATATGTATACATACGAGGGAGCACATGCTGGCGTGATTATGTGCCTAACCGTTGGCTACATGCCCTGTATGCGTGTCCCCGTGTGTGTGTTTATGTGTGTGTGTGCAGATTAGAGGAGCTCTATAAGGTGGGTTTCATGTCTCAGCAGGTCACAGATGATCAGATTAACTGAAGCAGGGCCTTCAGCCTCCAGCTGGATTAGCAGCAGCGACCTGGACTCTGCAGGTGCCCTCGCAACGGCGCCACTGCTGCAGCCACACTTTGGCCATCACCTCCCCGAGGAACAGTTAGAACATCCAGCATTATTAAAGCTGTAAGGATTGATCGATTAGTTGTCAATAGGGCTGTCAAACGATTCAAATTGTTGACCGCAATTAATCTGGTTATGGTTAGTTGCAGCCCTAGTAGTTGTCGCAGCCATCACCTGAATGCTGATAATCTACTTTTAAATTGCCTGTGCCTTTTTTTCTTCTGCACGAATACATAAAAGCTCCTTTATGACATATGTCCCAGCTCTTAAAGGAATATATTCTATACAAATTAGTACAGAAAATCACCTCAGAGCTTAATAAAGAGAAATTAAGGCTTTTTTTAGAACACTTTCTCAATTGATTGCAGTGGACTTTTCAATATCTTTTGATTGAGGCCGTTGTAAAGAAGAATACATCTCCTCCTGACATCTTTCTTTTCTTTCACATGCAATCAGCCATGCGCTCCAATCATGACCTCAGTGTAACATTTACAGATAGTATCACTTTCACATCTCCGAGAAGCGCCTGAGCTGCAGTTTGAGCTCACTGATCACTAGCTGCAGTGCTGCATCAACACAAGCATGTGATTTTTCAGCTGATGCACAACACTCGGGCAACTATTCCGAGACATCGGCGCTTGCTTTAACTGATGAAATGTTAAAGCAAGCTAAAGGGACACATTCAGTTGCTTAAGATCCTTGGGTGTGGACACAGACATCTCACATGGAGGTGGGAGTTTTATACCTTTATCCCCTGTCTGTGCATCTCTTCCAGCTCTCTCCCTCTTCGGGTAATCTCAGGCGCGTCAGCAGCAGTACTACTCCCTCATCTGTGGGATTACAGCAGGCGAAACAAAGGCACTTAATTACTGCTGAGGCAACACAGTCTTATATGTGTACGTGTGTGGCTATTGTTTCTAAATAACCCGGTCTCTGTCCTTTGCTATAAGGGAGTTTTCTTGTTTGCATTCACTCCCATTATCACTAATTGTACTGCGGTCTACTAGCCAGGTCTGATCTCAATATAATCAGCTGGGTTACCTCTATAGTTTTACATTTAAATGTTCTTACCCACTGTTTACTATTGATTCACATTCTCCATTACCAGCCCAAATGCAAGCAAAAAGCCTTCAGCTATCATTTCATAATGGATTTTCAGTGTTTCCCGGTGTCCTGGAGCCTCACGGCTTCAAACGGATCCATTAGTCCAAACGGATCCATTAGAGCCCCCAAAAACAAAACAGGATCCTTAAGAGGGAGCTGTGTTTGAGGATGAAGGGAAGCCCTGTCCATGTGCATCCAGCGCCTCGCTACTTTACCGGCCGCTAGGATCACTGGCTCTGCTTTTTTTTTTTTTTTTTTGCAGCCTTCTGAGCACTGTCCTGTTGGTGTCTTATAGCTAGGGGCTCTTATAAAAGTGGTTTCCTTGTGAGCTGTTATAGGCTGACCCACAACCAGCGGTCAGTGCCCCCCCTGGAAAAGAGACTCTTTCGGAGCAAACTGAGAAAACAAGAACAACTGTTTTTCTCATTGCTTTAGAAGAAGGTTGACAGAGTGAAAGCAAAGAGGGGGTCGAAAATGGAAAAGCCAACTTGTATGTTTCATCCAGGGTCTGAAATTAGCACCCGCCACCCGTAAATTGTTGGCAGGCAGGGAAAACACTACGCATGGGAATAGAGAATCAAGTCCCGTTGAGAACCGGAACCTAGTTGTCAGATTCCTCCTCTGTATTGATGCTTTCCGACAGTTACGCATGCACAATGAAGCATACCCACGCTGTATCATGTTGTCATGTTTGTTTGGAACCGGAGCCGTGGCAGAGAGAAAGAAATCTGTTGAAATCGGAAGGAGGAAAGTTAGTAACGTTACCTGTTACCTGTTCCTGCTTGGCTAAATAACGGAGCTACTAACGTTAACAGAGGTCTCTTACATTATGATGCGATCATGCTCTGTTCAGTAAAAATGAGTACTGGGGGAACGTAAATTACAACATTATCATGAGATTTCAGTTGTAATCTTGTAAAATGTCATTTTTGGCGAGAAAACCTGAATAAATCCAGTTGTTTGAAGGCGATGCTTTCACAGCAATATAAATTCATATTAGAGAGGGAATTATGACCTGTTTATCTTCCTACCACTAGCTCTAAGCAGCTTATAATACATAATTAGAACTACTAATGCCAAGATATACCGTATATTAGATAGCAAATATTTAAATAATCATAATAATTTGAATTGTGTGTTTTATGCATATAACCACTGCAGATGACAACAACAAAATACCATATTGTACTGTATACTTGTGTAAAACATATCAAACAATGAATGACACCAGATCTAAAATGTTATTCTTTCATTTAGCACAGAGATATCAAAAGTGGCAGGTACAATTTCTGAGTAGCAGACAAAAAAAAAGACTTGCCTGCCACAGTGGCAGGCAGTGAAAAAAAGTTAATTTCAGACCCTGGTTTCATCGTCTAAATGTGGCGGTGAGGCATAACTTCCTGGAACCGATCATTCCAGGATCGGTTCCAGGAAGTAGTTGTTGCAAGCCAAGAAATGCTCTTATTTGGATATTTATAGCCACAAATATGAACGCCTGTAAACAAACCCTCCCAGCCGAAGGATGAGCATGAGCCACGCGTGTTTTCTCAACAATGCAAATGACATAGCATTAAAGGATGTAAACGCTGCGCTGCGAGGACAAGAAAAGAAAAGAGAGATGAGGGAACGCTTAGAGACAAGGACAGAGAGAGAGAGAGCCTGTCCACCCCCCCGCCTTCTCTGGTCAGCGGGGATACAACAGGTTCTTCGTTTATGCTCTAAGGGGATTACACATATCACAGGCTTCATGTCAGAAAAATTAGTGTCAGTTTCTCACAGCGGCCCTCCTCCTCTCGCGCTGAGAAGGACAATCGGATGAACAGAGGGGAAGAAGACTTTGCTAGTTTCTCCGTAGGGCACAACCATCCAAAAATATGCCAGTCAAATCACTATAAACAAGACCTGACTACAGCATGTGGGTATTTTACTGTAAGTCTGTCCTTTTTGGAGTGCCTCGATGGTGCCTGTCCATCACAAGAAGCCTCTCTAGTGCTGACCCTACATCTTTTCCCATTATCCTCTTCCCTGATTGTTTTTTCTGGACTGCCAATACCGCCAGTCGCACCGCCATTGATCGCGTCACCGAGCGCTGTGCTAGCATCAGAAAGACATCACGAGGATATGTAAAGCCTACCCAGCTTCTCTGTAAAAAAAAAAAAAGGGGCTTAATGGAGAAACACATGCACACACATCCCAGATTCGTAATTAATCGATTTTGAAGTGTTGATGTGGGAAAGAAAAGCTCATTTCGAGTGTATCCATCTCAGATGAGCACCATCAGGGCACTTGCTTCTTTACTGAGGGCAATTGGGACCACGAGGATGTAACCCAGCGTCGCCTTTACGAGGACATTTACTGCAGCCTATAGGCAGCCACTCTCCGTCTCCAGCAGGCCCGAGGATAGAGCGCCCATTGAGGGCAAAATGCAAATGTTACAGTGGTGAACGGAGGGGCCCACAACTGAAGCGCTATTCTGCCGAGGGGGCGGAAGACTGGCCCTCTGTGTCTGTGCCACCCACGGACACACAACAGTCATCACTCTGACCATTCAGCCGGGCTGATGAAGGAGGTGGGGTGGGGGTTCTGCCACTGACGAAGGTGGCGGCGCTCAGTCCAGTCAGGGGGTGCCAGTTATAAATGGACCATTTGGGCCAGTGTTCCCTGTAAATGTGAGATATTCTGGGGCGCTAATTATGCTTCTCAGACTCGGGGCCAGTTCCAAGAGGGGGTGTTGTTTAATAATGGCTCTTGTTTCAATGTATTGACTGTCTTGGTGTAATTGCAATGGTGTTTATCATAGAAAATGAGGTAAAAAGGCTTTTGATTTCTGTCCGCTTTTTCTCCCTTTAAGGGAAATATCACAGTCCTTAATTAGGCACTCAGCTGCCTTACAAGAGATGCTCCTTGTTCGCTTGTGTCTACATTATATTAATTCTCACAATGTCATCTGCCAGCAGTGGAAAGACACCCAGACACTGAACACATTATTATAGGCGAGCAGAAGTACAAGGAAGTGGGTCATGTACATGGTCAGAGGATGAATGTTTTCCCAAGTGTTTTTCTGTCTGCTTAGTTGCCATAGTTGGAGCGTTGCAGCACGATAGTTATGTTGTGTTTGGGCAGGAGTAATGTTGTACCCTCCTCAGCACTCTGTCACTGGGTTTGGATGGATAGGGTTTTTTTTTTTTGTGTGTGCTCTCATGCCAGTGTGTTTACTGTGGTGAAAGTTTGCCTTGTTTTTTCTCTCTCGCTCTGCTAAAGGTTTGTCAACTGAACAGTGTGTGCCCACGTCTGCTTTGGAGCGTGATCAGTGGATTGCTGAGGATTTTTTTTTTTCTTCTTCTTTTTGATGGCACATGACATCAAGGATAAAGCAGTGTAGGAATGTATTTTTTACTTGATAAATTACTGAAATGATTCATTGATTATGAACATTTTGATTATTTAATGGCACATTAATGGACTAAATGGCATTTAGTATATTATTATCCAAAATGCAGCAGAATAAGGTTCATATACCAGCAGGTAGGGGTGGGAATCATCAGAGGTCCCACGATACGATTACTAATAATAATGAATGTAGAATACCGATAATGAATAATGTTATGGGATCATTGCTTTTTCATGGGCTATTTGGGGATTTATACATGATTATTACATACTTATGTATAAAAAAAACGAAGCTGATTTGATTTGGAGGTCGATTACCATGGCAACGGTTGAAGCTTTGAAGCATTCAGGTCAGCCCTAGCAATAAGATATATTGTGATATATATTTATTACCTTTTTTTCAACTGCAAATCATGCAGTTTGTCAACATCTGTTTTATCTAATAAGATAGATTTCACTCTTTTCATCTCAGAGTTTTCATTCACATATCTTGAGGTCAGAGGTCAAGGGACCCCTTTTGAAAATGGCCATGCCAGTTTTACCTGAGCATTATTCAGCATCCAATCGATTCCTTAGGTTTTCCTGTTTCATATGATACCAGTATCTAGCTTTATGACTGGTTAATAGTTTATATAATATAAGATTGATATACTGTCTGTGTATCGATACAATATTGCGATACTATGCCTCTAGACGCCTGTTTTAAGTAACATTTTCCACCAGAATGGATTTCCAAATGTAATGAATGGGCCCAGTAATTACAAGAGCTAAAAACAATAGAAAGAGCCTCAATGGGAGAAGTGAGCGTAATCCTAATCTGTTTATGAAATTAAGCTGCCTTTATCCCCTTCCCCCTGGAAACAGCCCAATATGGAGCACATTTTAATTTATATTACTACTATATGAAAACTTGGCAAACAGCAAGCGCTATCTTGTTAGCGATGGCTGCGGGGGATTTGAAGAACGTGCCAGCGGCAACGTGTCTCGGACAGAAGATCTATTTCAAGTGAAAACAACCGATAATTTATCTTTGATCTCTCCGTCATTGTTCCTTCGTTTTCCACTGCGACGCAAGGAGATAATTATCCAATCTGAATCAAAGCAGTGATTAGTGTATCCCAAAGCATTTCATACACACAGGGGCAACGGTGCAGCCCACAGTGAGAGTTGCCATGTGAGCGACCCTGCTGAAAGGTATAATTTCAGCGTGTAGCTATGGCTACACACCGGCGGCTGGTGCGTGAATCACAGAGGTGCCTTGGTGCTTTCAAAGATCCTTTTCATAGACGGCTGCTCGGAGGCAATGCCCGTGATGAATGGATTTCTGCTCCGCTCTGCTCCGAGTGGGTGGCTTAGACAGAAGGCACAGTGTGTGTGTGTCTCTCTGTGTGGGTGTTTGTGTGTTTGCGTGCGTCTGCCACCCTCTCAAAATGATAAAGGTCTGATGTTTTGGCATTGTCGTCAGCCACGCATGCTGCTTTTTAGCACTGTCATCGTGATGTCTGTGGACCACCTCGCTGCTTCAACCATGAGCTCTTTTTTTTTTTACATGTGATGCAGTGCTGCCTTTCAACAACGCTTACCTCATTTTATGTGCTTCGAATCCCCAAGCGTGGCAGGGAACCGTCTCAAACTGCAGCCTGGACCCTCCACTGATGATCAGTATTAATATCACTCACACTAACGTACTGTAATTGCTATGTATAGCCATCACTACGCAGTTCTTGACCATGTTTTATTAAAGCAACAATGACTTCTGCCATAAAGCAGATGTTAGATTTTCACCCTTACTTTGAGCTAATCAGAGAGACGGGACGTGGGTGAACGCTTTTTAACTGCTGTGCACAGTACCAATAAATTAACACCTCCCTGAGTTTAATGAATGCACCATAATATGTGTGTGGGGGTGTGCATTGTTACTTGATGACAGCTGGATGTCTTTTCCAGGACTGGATTAGCCCAGAATATAGTCATGGACTACCTGGCCCTTATATCTCCACTCTAAATGAACTGATCTCTTTTGTGTGCGACCTAATATTTTAACACCCCCAGAGGATATCAACCATTTTCATGTCCTTTAACCGTATTTATAGCAAATCCATATCCTCTTCACTATTAGGCACTGAGACTTCCAGGAGCCTAAGCTAGTAAAAGACACTGTGATTAACACTGCATGTGCAGAGCGTGACACTTTTACATGTTAAAAGTAAGGCTAAAAATGCAGCAGTGCAAGTGTACAGTCCAGGTAGTAATGTGAAGGGCATACTGCTCTTAACCTCGCAATAATCAAGATGAAAGATAAAGTGATTGTGATATGTTGCGGTAATAACTTTCCATAGCTGGTTATTGTGTTTCATGGTATTATACACCGGACTACCTGGATCATATTTCACCACAAGAAAACTGGATAACATGCTTCAAGATGTCAAAAGATGCAGCGCTGATCCTGGGGGGGTTTGGTAACAACCATAGAAATAGAATAGGAGTAGAACGGACATTTAGCTGTTATCTGAGGTCATTTGACGAGTACAAAAGTGGCATTCTCGACCTCGTAAGTGTTTGTTGACGTTGTCAGAAATGGCGGTGGCGGATGGAAGTACATTTTTCGGTGCATAATAAGTGACTATATTGTGATTTTGGTTGTATATTGTTTTTCTTTTCTGAGGAAAATGTCGATATTCCCAAAGGCCTCATCTTTTTTCTCTGTCATTATGCCTCTGCGTCTACGGCATTATGTTACCAACTTGCTAGCTTGCTAAATTGTTAGCCTCTGTGGCTTCTAGACACCGACAGTAATGTTAATATTGCCGTTGCTTAGCAGCGGCATACACGACTTCCCATGTTGCAAACACGAGCTCAGGAGTTTCATTTGAAGGCATCAATAAATCTTTAACTCAGTGCTATTTCCAACCTGAACGCCCACTAACCTTTGACTAGCTCTTATTTCCACAGAAACTTACCTCTTCCAATCCACTGTGTTATGAATATAAACACATGGATGTCAATGCTAACTTTAATGTTTGGCAGTTAGATATAACACTGCAACAAACAAGACAAAACACTAAGTCAATATTCCTTGTAGATATGGGAGAGATGGATATAGATCTTCTTCATCAGTCCACACATACTATGTATGAACTTTTGAGTTAATTCAATTTACTGCAAATAATGAGATGAAGTAAATGAATGCTGCACCGGATTCTCTCACCGTTTTTAAACAGTGTTGGAAATTCCATTACCATGACAGCCTTAGCGAAGGTGCTTAATTTATTTGCTTCTTCCACCTCCAAACTAGACAAAAAAGGAAGACCGAAGACAAACCAAAGCTAATTTATGCAAAGACCAGGCACAATGCTGCAGTAGATCATGAATACATCAGCGAGAAAAGGCTCTCAAACAAAGTTTGACGCTATGAAAGGAGAAGGTTTTAACGAGTCCAAGGCTTGCACTTAGCGCGACAGCGCCTGTACGTTCTGAAACACTCTCCCCAAGTAGCTTCACCGCCATTTACCTCATCACTTTAAATGGAGGAATAATGATGAGCAATTGCGAGAAGCGTGTGTCAGTCACAGGTTATAGATGAACTGAATATGGAGCAAAAGTGGAGGTAATGGCTTCACTCTAAGTCCACATAAGTGACAAAGTGGGTCTGTGGCGGTGGTGCGTCGTTGTGTCTTTTATTTGTGTCCGTCTATGATCTCTGTAGGGCGCTGTTGTGATGCTGCGCTTCCCTGCAGTTTGGGATGGCGTCCAGAGCTCAGCTTCAGCACCAGCTCCCCTCTCTCACACACACACACACACACACACAGTCACACCCGCCCACACACTTTCTCCTGCACACATGCACTGTTACACCTGCCTACGCATTTTCTCTCGTGGATGCAGATACACAAGGCACACATACACACAAACACCTTTCGCTAGTGTCCGTGGCGGTGCATGAGGCTCCAATTAGTTTTGACACCTCTGGGTTTTTTCGGTTGCGGGGTTTCAGCGCTGTTCCTCTGGTCTGGACAGGGCTTTGCAGAACTGTTTGTGTGCCTGTGCCAGTGTGTGTGGGCGATGCTTGTTGTTGTGATTGTGTGATTTTAGTATGCATATGTGTGGGCAGGTGTGATGTATCAGTGATTTGGTGCAGCTTTAACACCGGGGTGTGGAGGCCAGTCCCGTCTCACACGTGACTCCCATCGTTTACAGAGCTGCTCCAGGGTGTCTCTATGAATGTCAAACCTGTTATCACACACACACACACACACACACACACACACACACACCTTAATTCATATCTTTGTGTGTTTATTAATGTGAAAATTACAAAGAAGCCTACAGACTTAATATCCTTTTGTGGCACCTTCAAATCAGTTGAAAGAAAAGTCATTGTAACAATAGTGTGTTTGATGCTCTGTGGGGTGTCTTTAATATCTGTCAGGGAGAAAAGGATAGCCAGGTTTTTATTAGTTTCTTTTCCTTTGATGAGACTTGAAGATTATTGGTTATTTACACAGGGAGCCAGGCTTGATTAAAAGTCCTTCTCTGCCCACCTTATGTAGAACAACAAAGTGTGGCCATGTAGACGAGAACAGTTTGCTACTTCAAATCCCCGCAGCACGACCAGTGAAGCCTTTGTGTTAACAGAAATAATCCATATCATGCTGTTATTCGTTTGCATCCCAACCCATGGGATGTGTTCCAGATATGTGCTTTACTGCACTAAGAATAGTAGAAGAATAATGTATTATTTTATAGATTTATTTATTTATTTTTTTTTCATTTGCTGCTTCCAGAGCTCAGCTGGCGATACTGACAATTATTTTGTCAAGTGCATTCTTGTTATTTTGGTTTGTACTAGAACATGTTTACAAGCTTTAATGTTCAAAAATCACTTATTCTCATACCGGCTTTGCTGCAGCACCTCTTTTCACCCTCTGTTTGAAACGCCCCATTTTAATACCTGTGTCTTTAAGCCCCCCCTCCCGAAAAGCTGCTCTGATCGTGCCAAACTAGCCACTAGGCGGGTATTATGCAAATGTGTTACTTGGTGACATCACCACGTAACGGAAGCAGTGTTTCTCCCTTTGGCGTGGACTTTGGGCTTCGTAACTTTGCAGACCTTTTACATGCACAAAAATCTATATAACACACTAAAGGAAAGAGGCAAAAGCATAAAAGGTCCTCTTTAAGATCATCAGAGAGCATAGTAGATTTAGCTTATTAGCTAAATGCAGCTTCACTGTCTTTGGTTCTGACTCGATGTACTACAAGCTTTCTATTTAATAACAAGAAATTACTTAAAATATCATGGATATTGTCTAGTTGTCAATCTGTATGTTTGATTCAGGACTTAAATTGGTGTTTGAGTGCAGCACTTGAGTAATTAAACACAGCTCGTCACTGCCGTGTGGACAGAGCTGTCATATTCTCTTATGAGAGGAAATTAGAGCTAATCAGGCCACTGTGCTGCGGCTCTTTCCTGTCACGGAGTTAAGGGGTGTTGCTTTGGACCTCCTCGTGCTAGACTGATTCTAATTTAGCCTCACCTCCCTCCGCCATGTCGTGCCGGCCATGTCGTGTCGTCTCCTTTTGTCTCCTTGGCCTTTCCCTGTTCTCTCCCCTTTCCCCTCTCTGTACTAATATCACTCCACTCTGCCCACATCTTTTCCAGCGCTCCTCCCCTCACCTTTACTTTCCGTCTTCTCCCACTGCCTTCACCATGTTGCTCCCTCCTGACCTCTCTCCTCTCTTCCACCCACTCTCTCCTCGCAATAAGCACTGCGATGAGGATCCATATTGGATTATTGTGTTTGCCATTAGCCTCTGGGTTGACAGTTTAATTGCCTTCATCCACCGGGGCATCTGCAAGCCCGACCCCGCCAGCCCCGCGTTTGCATTTTCCACAGAGAATACCGGATGACCTGTGCATCAAGAGGTTTAGTCGTGATGGCGAGATCAGAACTTTTGAGCACCTTTCCTCATTTCCATGTCTGCACTGAATACTAGTCAGTGTGTCACAGGGGCAGGCAGGACCGAGACCTGCCAGAGTTAACAAGCTAGCAATCGCCTTTCATAACAATTTTTCTCCTCAGAGCCGAGAGCTACCTGCTACACCCACTCTGATTTTATATGTTTCACACTCTCCAAGTATGAATATGTATGCTGCCTTCAAGCACTTGATGTTTCGGAGTCTGTGTCAAAATCAATGCCCACAAATCTGCCACGTCCTCTGGCAGACACGCAACCTGTTCCCCATCAGGTTTATTATCAAAAAGACAGCTTTTCTGTTGATCAGAGACGTGAAGTTTTCAGACTGCTAATGACCTTGTTTGTCTCTCTCTCTCCCTCCCACCCAACTTTTTGTTTTCCCCGCTCAGGGCCGCTGCACGCGAGAGAACTGCAAATACCTCCACCCGCCCGCTCACCTGAAGACCCAGCTGGAGATCAATGGGCGAAACAACCTGATCCAGCAGAAGACGGCGGCCGCCATGTTGGCTCAGCAGATGCAGTTCATGATCCCCGGCACCACCATGCAACCCGTGGTTAGTGCCGGCCTCGCTGCCTGAAAATAGCTGTGTAAAAAACCCTGGCTTCGCTCCTGTTAAAACATATTTACATATCAAGTTACATCAGTTCAAGAGGAACTCAAGCTACGCCAGTATAATTTTCTTTTAGTGTCTTGGCACCAGCTTTAACGGACAAGCAGGGCATGATTCACTGCGAAAATATGAGACGTCTGTTCCAGTACATTCTATTAGATACTTTACTATTACATTTGTTCTCACAATAGTTATTGAGATGGCCTTGAGCAATGCACAAAACTCCCCCAATTACTCTCTGGGAGTTGCTCTGCAGTCAGCGGTAGACTGTGGTTGCACTGGGGCAGCTGCCAGGTGTGTTTAACTGCATCAACGCGAGGCTGGGTGTAGCCGAAAAAGAACACGCTTGCTCAGCAAAATCTTCCCGGTATACATAGAGGTTAAAAAAAAAAAAAAAAAAAAAAACCTCTTCCCTTGTTTCTACTCTCTCTCTCCACTTTTTCTGTATTCCTCTGTGTTCCCCTGGCTCTCTCTCTACCTGTCACACCCTCTCTCATCTTTCTCAGCCACCACTCTGCACAGCTGCGCCCTCCGTTCATTTGTCTCTTGTCTCTCCTTCCTCCAACTTCTTTTTTATCGCTGCACCCTCTCTTTTGCCCTTCACCCTCCACTCACCACACTGTCCCTCCCAACATCCATCATTTTACATCTATTTCTTTTGTTCCCGACTAATTAAGAATGTTAAAAAAATCATTGATCTCTCGCTTTCTACAGCAGACGTTTCCAGTGAGCCAGGGCCTGGGCTCCACCGCAGGCCTGACCTACGCGCCCTACCTGACCCCCATGTCCCACAGCATGGGCCTGGTGCCCACCGACATCCTGCCCAGCTCCCCCTGCATCGTCCCCGGCAGCCCGCCCATCTCCGTCAACGCCGGCTCCTCCTCCAACCAGAAACTGCTGCGTACCGACAAGCTGGAGGTGACCCACCCAATCACAGCCTCTCTCTCTCTCACACACACACATACCTAATGTTGTCTTTGACATGGTGAAGTATAATTACGGTATCACCTTACTGTGTTTACGGGTGTGAACAAGATACGTGGTGCTAATGCGCATCATTTATAGCTGCATGGTTTTGATACATGTATAACATCTGACAAGATTTTCCTCCTACTGTGTTGTGAATATCAGAGAAAAAAACACTATAAAACACTACCTCTCTCCATGGTTACCAGAGGAGTTGGCATGGCAACAAATAAAATACACATACGCACATCTTTTAACCTTTGAATGAACTTTTCAACTACTTGTTGTATAAATTGCCCGTGACGAGGACCTGAAAGAATAAGCAAGGTTTCTGTTTCATAAGTAATTCATGACTTAAATAAATACATTTTGAAGTCGCCTTTGAATAAAACAAAATAAGCAATTAATTCTCGTAAGAAGTCTGCATCTTTCACTGCAGTAAAATAAGACAATCTCACAAAAAAAGTAGATGAAATGTGTAACTGCAGTAGCTGATTATGCCACCAAATTTAGTGTGCAGCTGTTGTATTCGCTCAATTTGAACTAAAGGCACTCAAGATATCATCTGAATAACACTATCAGCCTTCTTTCTTGATCGTTCTTTACCTCTGCAGTATCCTTGAGCATCACTTAAGGAGCATCTGATTGTGTTACCCCTTAAAGAATTAATTTAAGGCTCAGAAACATGACGCAAAATATAAAAGAGATAGTGTGAGATTACAGTAATTTAAATTGGAAATCGCTCAACACAAACTGGTACTTGCTAGACAGCCACGGTTAGACTGGGACAATTACAACAACCTCCATCTGCCCCCTGGCAAACAACACTGAATGAGAATAGCTTGCTGATTGAGGAGAGTGTTTTTTTTTTTTTTTCCCACTTCATTTTTAAAGATAAACAATAATCTCCCTAAGACCTGGAGGTGATGCGTAGGTGTGTGCCTGTATGTGTTTTTCTCCGGGAGTGCTATCACTTAGCAACTGAATGAAGTTGGCTCTAATGAAACAGTATCCCTGTGAGACACGCATACACGCCCACGCAAGACCGGCATGTGTGTGCGCTCACGTATGTGTGTGCGCGCACGCCTGTGTTTTTGTGTGTGTGTGTACTCAGTCCCTGAGTGCAAGTCAAAAGCAGATCCCCGTGTGATTAAGCCCAAGCCTCTGAGCGGTTGAACACTGACTGGTTCAGTGACTCCACAGTCATTTGGGTTTGGCACACTTTGCACTTTAGTGACATGGTGTTGAGAGCTTTTTCACACCAACTCCAAAACTCATTTATTGTCTGTATTTAAAATTTAAAATGATTTTTAAAGTCTGGTACAGCAGAATAAAGTCAAACCTTAAGATTCTGTGTGCAAGACATCCTATATTTGATTTTCTGTGCGGTAACTCATGGATAAGTACCTCATACAACCCCACTTCAAATCATCCGAACTATCCCTTTAAGGCTTGTTGGCCCTACCATGCAGTATTTATCAAGATTCTCATTTTCAAAACAGTCACACACCAAAATGTGAATGTCAAATACTTTCAAAAAATGTAATATCGTCATCAAGATTTTGATGGCTGCCTGAGTTGCTGTGCTAGTTGGTTGATCATGCACTACAGTAAGAGGATGGCAAGGAATAAATTGAATTGGATGCTTGAATATGATGCTGTTTTGTTCCCTGACATGTTCTCAAAGCTCACGGTTTGTATGTCTCTCTGTGTATTTCTTTGTTTTCTCTTTTTGCACGTGTACATCTGTGTGTCTGTGTATCTGTCTGTGTGTTCGTCCGTTCGCCTGCCTCTCCCGCTCCCAGGTGTGCCGCGAGTTCCAGCGGGGCAACTGCGCCCGCGGCGAGACCGACTGCCGCTTCGCCCACCCGAGCGACAGCCCCATGATCGACACCAGCGACAACACGGTCACCGTCTGCATGGACTACATCAAGAGCCGCTGCTCCCGCGAGAAGTGCAAGTACTTCCACCCTCCGGCCCACCTGCAGGCCAAGATCAAGGCCGCCCAACACCAGGCCAACCAGACGGCTGTGGCCGCGCAAGCCGCCGCCACGGCTGCAGCCATGGTGAGAGCACTGCGCTACAGCCTACCTACACAGTTGTAGAGCAGGAAACACGCACACATACTTATATGGAGGATGGAACCTGCCAAAATCGAAAATAAATCAGTAAATAACCCGACCCCATTATGACGTTTAGTGACAGCCCCCTCATTTGCATAACGAAGTAGATATGCATAAAGAAATGTGTAAAGAGAAGAAAACAGAAATTAATAATTTTGGGCAAATAATTAAGGGCTGAAATACAAAGGGAAAATCATGCAGAAATAAATAAATACATACATTTAAAAATAAATATGAAATAAATAAATAAAAATAAATGCACAAATATATGAATTAATAAGAAATAAATGCTAAAATAAGTAAATTAATAAAAATAAATGCTAAAATAAATAAATACAAAATGCTAAAATAAATAAACTAATAAAAAAAATAAATGCTCAAATAAATAAAACATTTAAAAATTAATTAATTAATTTAAAAATTAAGAAAAAATAAAAACAGAATAGTAAATAAATAAGGGAATCAATATGAAGATAAATCAATAAAGAAGAAAATAAGACAAAAATATCAATTTATGTCACATTTTATCAATTACACTTTTAATATTATTTTGCTACATTTAAAGACATATTTATTTATTTATTTATTTATGGAGTCATTTATTTATTGAGTTATTTTTTATTTTGGCCGGTTCTGTCTTCCATATACTTGTCCTTGTAATAAACAAACACACATCCCAAGGTTTGTTTAGAGTACTTATAGAGCAAGAGCTTGTAAGGTCTAGATGGGACAAAAAGGCTATTTTACAGCACCTATATACAGTTTACCTTGAACTTTCCAACGAGAGCTTAGCCTTTCAAATAAACAAGTTGTTATTGGAGGTTTTATGGTTGTGGAAGAGCAAGTAAACACAATATATACAGTATTATTCAGTGATCTCTTTTGAGCAATTTTGCACCAATTAAAAAAACACGTAACCACACATACTCACTGAATACACGTGACGTTATCACATAATCACCTTGGCTTACACGATATGTAAACACAGTCTGTCGATGACGACACCCACAGTAACATAAAATGTGGAGCGCTGCTTTATTACTGTATAAAACATTCCCACCTCTGCTGGTTCATTCTAGTGGACTCCAGTGTGCAATTCACTAAACAATAGTCGTCCCAAAGTGAGGCCGTTGTATACAATAAACAGGGTTTAGTGAGACCTAAAACGCATCAGTATAATGCCGCAAGAACAATCTGTTATTATCTCACCGCAGTCCGCTTTTTATTTTCCAATGCCCTTGGTTCATACAGAGACAATGTGCTGGCTCACCCACGCCATCCCACCCTCCTCCCCCCCTGCTCTCAATGATAAGTGCGGCTCTCTGCAGATCAGTGTAAATTGAATCGGGGATGGATGAGGATGTAGCCTCACGGGCAGGGTGGGGGTTTCTGCCTTTAGTTGGAAAAATCCCCCCCAAACAGGCTGAGGAAGAGACAGACAGATGGATGTAAACGCAGGCAGACAGCAAGGGAAGGGTTTGGCAGAAGTGTGTCTTGGCTGTGCCCCTCCCTCCCCAAGTGGCTTCTTCTGAATGGTCCTTTTTGGCTGCTGCACTCGCACACCTTGTACTGCGCCACTGTGCTGACTGACTTCCCCCCTTCCATGGCATGGGCATGCTTTACGCGTTGCACATACCTCTCTCTCTCTCTCATTGGCTGGCTCCATCGCTGCTTGCTTTCTTTTGTCCTTCCTCCATGGACGATAAGTGGACCGCGAGCTCAGGTTCGTTTTTTTGTAGCAGGAAAAAAGGAATTGAAACATGCATAAATAAAAGAGAGCCCGAGGCGCTATAACCTGACCCGTCAGCGCTGGTTTCTCAACAACGTCGAACAACAACATTCAGCTTATCTTCCTCTTTAAAATCGACGCTTCATACCCGTCATACGGCCCCTGTTTATCAACTTTATGACTCAATTTACCATGAGCAGTTACAAGCCGCGCTAGAGGTGAGCCGGGTCAAACTTAGGACAATGACTTGTTTAGTCAGCACCTTTAATCCAATTTTCTTTTAGCCCTCAGCCTAAGCTGAAGCGCTTTTATTGAAGCAGAGACCCCCATAAAACCTGTATTACTGCACTGCTGCAAATAGCTAATATCATTACCCATAATTCACTTCTTTTTTTTAAAAAAAAAAAGCAAATAGATAAGGTTACACACTAACTGATGCAGTTACAGTAAGCAGATCCTATTATGTTGTTTTTAACTGTGCCACATTATGTGTTGCTTTTGCCACGCTGTAACCTCCTCCCTCATCGCCAAGTCAGCCACCTTTGCTTTTCATGTCACTTTAATAGACCATCTTCCATTTGGACTAACAGCGCCATCAGCAATGCCTTGTCGATATATCTATTGTTACATACTAGAAAATCCACATACATGAAGCAAGAGGCCTGTGCATGGACTCCCCCTTTAACCCGCTGTGCTCATCACATCCATGTCATCTTTTTTTTTTCTCCCTCTCAGCAGTGACATCAAATGTAAAGTTTGTTTTTTTTAATAAATTAGCAAAATCTGAAATAAAACCGGTTCGATTTGTAAACTCTTCGAAGTTTTAAGATATGAATAAACAGAGCTCCACATTCTGTGATTGAACCACATTGTGTCACCTCCCCCGTTGATCACACTAACAAGCCTACACGCGAGTATTTTTCACTTATTCCAGACGTGAATCGACACCACTACAGAGAAAGGATGTGATCGTTAAGCTACTTCCTGATTGTAGCGACGTTTCAACAGCCTCTCGCTAGTTTATCTGTAGTTTTTAAAAACCTGCCTACACAAAAGTGTCCAGTTCTCGCTGCCAGTTGTGAGGGCAGAGTTCAATCATTTTGAGGGCCTTTGACCCAACCTGGGTGTTTTAGGCCCAAAAACCACCTCCAGGAGCACTGTAATTACTTTGTGTGTAGGAACCTGTGTGTCAGCCCATTTATAGTCTGAATCAGTTGTGTTTTACTGCAAAAAAAGTTGATTTACTTGTTCAGAAAACAGTTGACGTTACTACTAAATGCTTTCCCAGTAGTGTTGAAATACATCATAGTATCTTTGCTTTTTTTTTTTTTAACCAAAAGTTAATGTAGATGCTTTTTGTTGCTTTTGTACTAATTCCAAAAAAAAAAAAAAAGTAGCAATGTTTCAAAGTAAACAAAACAGTTTTTTGTTTATGTGCATGCCTATTGTTTTGTATGTGGTATACTTGCATTCAGATTATTTTTGTTTTTTGTTTTTTTTCCTTCTCACCTATCCACAATGCAATGCTGTCCCCCATGACGCACCTCTGCTTGCTGTTACCTGTATGTTAATACGCTTGAATCCCATTGGCCCACTGCCATCATGTGCTCGCTGCCTGCTAATTAAAGACTCAGTCGACTGCCAAAGCAATGAAGCGACCCCTCGAGGCAACTGTAGACCTGGTACTTTGACCTTTCACCTTTTGCTTTGCATGTAGCTTCTTTAATTGTACTGTAGCCACTCACAACAATTTAAGTTGGCTCTTTTGTTTTTTGTGAAACACTTTAAAAAGTATAAACTATTGATTCTAGATTGTACTGTACATTTATTGAACTACAACGTAATGTTAATTTTTTCTTTAATGTGTTGTTGCTATGGTGTAGTTTCTCATTGTCCTTGTGATAGTTACAGCAAGTTTCCATTTTTGCCTTGTTGTGCTGTGCATAGACAAATAACACATTTACAAATATCACTTTAAGTTGAAGTATACAGATCAAATCTACTGTTTGTGTGTTTGTGTGTGTTTTCGGCGGACAGGCGTTCCCCCACGGCGTCCTCCAGCCGCTACCAAAGAGACAAGCACTCGAGAAGAGCAACGGCTCCCTGTTCAACCCCAGTGTTTTGCACTACCAGCAGGCGCTGGCCAACGCACAGCTCCAGCAGCCCGCTTTCTTTCCCACAGGTAAGAGCTCCACGATCGATGCACACGGGGAGCACTCATAGAATTTATATGCGGAGCATGCAAACACACACTCACCGAATGTGCTCGGCTAACCTATTTTTTTTGCGAGAACACCTCTCACGATCAGTTACGTCTTATATTTTCTTTTTGAAAGGGTTCAACACACAAGTAGTCCTGCTGCGATGGCGTGTGCTAATGTTAGAGCTATTCACAGCGCCATTCCCTAAACTTTGATCTGCCACTATAACACGTAATTGCTGCCAGGTTGAAGGGCAGTACAGGCTTTGATCAGAGCAATAAAAGATAGTTGAATATGATACACCTCTCTCGCTCTCATACTGTAACGCCCAGGCCTACAAAAAGAGCAGTTGTTTCCCCTCCAAACAAAATGCACCTCGACTCAGAGATAGCTTTAAGCCCCCTGGGCCGCCCGCTAAACGAGTTAGCTGCAGCTAATACGGCAGCCTGTAGCCACTCTGAGTCATCCCTCGCTCTTCTCTTTACCTGCTCTTTTTTTTGTTTCCCTGCGGTGTTAGACGCCTGACAGACCCTCATCCCCCCACCCTCTCTGTCTGTATCCATACGTGGGTGTAGCCCTGGGTTAAAGTCCTGTTTGAAAAATCATGTTTTTATAGATGGGTGGGGTTTAGATGACAACAGCAGGAACCAGATATTTGACGTTTAACTGTGATATTTTAGTGATGGACACGCATCTGTTGCAGTAAACCCTGCCCATCTTCATTTGATCTAGATGGAAGCCCGTGCACATCATTGTACTGACACTGCATGATGCTGCTTTGTCACCTCTTAAGTTTCATTCTCTCTATTATTTAGTCTTCTCCCTCTTTTTATAGAAATTACTTATTTAGATTAATTATCTTCCCTCAAATTTCCATAGCATATACATGTAAATATACCCTATTTTCCCATGTTTTTGTTTCTAGCTTACCAATAGGAGAACGCTGTAGACGGCAGCTGCTCATGGACTGTAATATGGCGCTGTTGGGGCAAGCTGGCACCGTCATTTACATCCACTAATAGTGCTTGTTTTTGCCATGACAGGCTCGGATTGTTATTATAAGTGTCTGCCAACATTATGGAAAGAATCTCGCTCAAGGAGAAGTCTCACCCTGGCAAGGTGATATATTGCCGTAAGACAGTGGTGGAAGAAGTACTCACATAATTTACTGAAATAAAAGTCGTCTAAAAATACTCCATTACAAGTAAAAGTCCTGAATTACTTACTTTACCTTTAAAAAGGTTATATTATTGTATTATTCTGTTTTTATCACAAACACATAACCCTAACAGCATTTTAATGCTCACCAATTTCAGACACCTACTTTGTATACTAAAGAGTATATTAGTAGTATAGCACTGAATCATATAGGCATATCATATGTTTTTTAAAATGCAAAAAGTAATTAGTAACTATAAGTGTCAAACTAGTGCAGTAAAAAGTACAATATTTGCCTCTGAGATGTAGTGGAGTAGAAGTATAAAGTAGCAGAAAAAGGAAATACTCAAATAGAGTACAAGTCTGTCAAAATTGGTAGAAACGGTGGAATCGTGGAATACATCCAAGGTGGAAACGCGAGTGCCAGCTGGGCAGTTTGTTGTGTTGGAGTTTAAAAGGTTTTCAATGTCATGGCTAAATATTTCAATTTCGAAAATGTGGATGGGGTCTTTGAATTCGATGCCCACAAGTATTTATTTGAGCCAGAGTATACAAATATTCCGATTTCACAACGAGACTTCTCCTTGAGCGGGACTTGAACACAATAACAAACAGACCTGATCAAGTGAAAGGGAAGCAGGGTCCTCTCCAACAATCTGAGTCTGTCGGTGGCAAAAACAACCGCTTTAAGTGAACGTAACGTTACATTGACGCTGCTCACTTGCCCTCCCAGCTCGTTTCGTGGCTGCCGGTTACAGCGCTCTCCCTCAATACTGGACCAGTTTCAATAAAATGTTGTCCCAACTTAGACACAAAAACATGAGAAAATTGGTTCCAGGTTGAAATTGGAAAGTTTAATTGCAGGGATTTTGTGGCCACAGAAGACCTTAGAAATATTGGATAAAGAATCTTTCTTTGATTGAATCAAGTATGAAGAGATGAGCTTGGCTGCTTGTGTGTGCAGCAACTTTATTAACAGCTGGATCTCAGACACCAGCATGGTCAAGTAAGGGTGTAAGAACATATGGAGTATATTTTGTTTTGTGATACTGTATTGATTCTCAAAAAACACTACTGATTTTTAATTAATAGTTTACATGCAAAAATGTATTCAGTCAATACCTTATTTAATTTGCAAAGAAAGTAGTGCTATGATGTTGAATGTTACTGTGATAAATGTGATTATGTTTATGATGGTGTGTCCTTTATACTATGACAGTTTTCCTAAAATTAGATAAAAACAAATCTCATTATATCGCCATGTATTTTGATATGTATTGCCAGATTCTTGCCAATAAGCAGCCTTACAGTCAAGTCAAGTCAACTTTATTTAAATATATAATCAGTACAATAAATGACACTCTGTCTGAAACAAAATGAAGAAGCAGAATGAGAATTTTAAGTCGATATGTGACTGATAATCTATCATTTCCTGCCTTCACATCTGGTTGATCCAGCTTTGCAACAACTTGACCATAACCTCCAGTGTACCTACGTTTGCTTTATGTTTAGCTGCTGCCGTATAGAAACAGTATTTGCTCACTAATGCCGTAACCGGATAAGAGAACTCCTCTGCTTGCAACCGTTAACTGCATTCATAACTGGCTGTCAGCACCACCATACCGTAGCATCTGAGCTAGCTTTTTTTTTTTTTTGTCTTGTCTAACCTTGTTGTTCTCCTCCCTCTCAATTAACCCATTTATTTCTTCTCTCTCTCCCTCTCTGTCTCCCCCCTCTCCATCCCCCTCTCTGTCTTTCTCTGCATGAACACAACAGGGTCAGTCTTGTGCATGACTCCTCATAGCAGTCTTGGTAGGTCCTGACCTTCCCTTTGCTCTCACACACACACACACTGTTTGATGTATAAGAGTGGGGGTGGGAGGAGGGGGGGATAAGGGGGCGATATCTGCAGCCCTTGCAGGTGAGACAAAAGGTCACCGCGACAAAAATGTGCTCTGTGAAATTGCCATCGAACTGTCCATTTCTTAAGGCTGAGATATGATATTTTGAATGTCCATTTTGTATCACCTGAAAGAGTTGTGACTCTTCTTGTTTCCCTGCTGACTTACTCGCTAATGACTGTTTGTGTAGGAAAGAAAAATGCTAGAATACAAATCTGTAGGATAGCTACTGTCTGTTTGCTGTGCTGTGTTGATCAGGAAATTTAAATCAGTTTCCCAGAGGAGTTATTTCCGCCACACAGCTGGAGCGTTTGTCTCCGCTAAAAGGGGATGGGAATTGCGAGAAAAAAAAAAAGAAAAAAAAAGCCCCCAGTCGGCTAATCAGCAGGTCCCACATTAATAACCGGGAAAATGATGACTAAGAGGAATGATTTTAAACATGGTATCTATTATGTTTTTGGCATCTTCCTGCTGTTCCCCCCACGTGAATTAGAAAATAAAAATTCCCATTCCCTGCTGCCAAAAAATGTCATCGATTCCTTGTAAATTGGTGCCTCAACTTCTCTGGGAACAACAGCAAAAACTGATTTTCCGTATAAATTTCCTTACTTGTGATTGTAATCAGCTTCTCTCCTCTTGTTTTTGTTTGTTATTTTTTCTCCCATGCTCTCTTTTTTCTTTCTTTCTTTCTGTCCTTCCTTGCTTTGCATTGTGAATGGTTGCATGCCATCTGCCGGTGTAACCCTAACGATGGCTTGCTGGCTCTCTGTAACATCCGCCAACCACCACCTCCACCACCACCAACCACCATCAACAACAACAACAACAACTACAACAACAACAACAAAACCGTCGACACACACACATCACCACTGTTGCCATGGTTACCATAACGCTCCACCTACCTGTCCATCGCTACCACCTCCTTCCCTTCCCCCCCCCATTCCTCCTCCCTCTCCCCTCACCTCCCCTTTCCCCACCCTCAAACCAAAGTCCCAATGATGTACAGTGCTACGCCTGCTACTGTCTCTGCAGCAACAACTCCTGCCACAAGTGTCCCCTACGCAGCAACAGCACCAGCCAATCAGGTTTGCTCCTTTTAAAGCTTTCTTTCATCAGTCCCCGGAGCTCTGAATAAGTGCTGCCTTCTAATAGTGAGCTGCAATAACCTGCAGCTGAGCCCACGCCCAGCCCCTCCCCATCCATCCACACTGGCATGAGAGCCGGAGTGGGTATTTTCCAAGAGCGGCTACCTGAACAAGCCGCTCTATTTTCTTGTGAAACGCACTTCTTCAGAGCTCCCACATTTGCAAAGTAGTAGTTGTGTTGTGTTGCACTACTTCCTGTTTTTTTTTTCGTTTTGCATGTTTCTGTTTTAAGTTTTATTTTCCACTTTTCCTTGTTGTTGTCGAATATCTCCATCTGCAATAGGGGGCATCATCTGTACTGCTTGTGTGCTACGCAAAAACACAAACAACTTCCGCAGCGCTGCTTTTCGTAGCAGCTGCCATGTTCTTTTTTTTTTTTTTTTTTTTCCCAGTTTCACCTTTTTACCTTCTTCCTGGTCCTCGGGATGAAAGGGAGGATAAATCATGTGAGGAAACAGTTATGAGGGGATTGTCAGGGACGAGACGGACGCGGGGAGAATGATCACATACGCCGTCTAAAAATGGCCTCCGATCGGCGGCTCTCCTGTTGCTGCGCGTCAGCGGGAGCTGGGGGGGTGGGGTGGGAAGCAGGGCCAGGTTTGGATGCCAGAGTGACGCATGTGTGCCCCATTTTAAACCTGGAAATTTCAGCACAATGCTGGCACTCCGGGGCCTCGCGCAGCTGGTAATCATTTACTGGTAGTTCAGAGTAGTGTGTAGGTGCCTTGAGGACACGCAGATGAACAGATTAGAAGTGTTGCACAGGTAGAAATGTACCGGGGAAAACAATCACGTCATGTCCACATCATTATACTGACTGATTTTCCATCTGTTTTTTGTTCCTCTTCTTCTCGCTACTTGGTCTTATTTCTTTTACTGCGTCAATATACAGAAAATACCAACTTAAAGGTGCTACTGATAACATTGATGACCTCCTCCGTTCCATTGTATTCACTTCACAATTCACAAGTCGTTGCCAGGTACTTACCGTCAATCTCAGCCATTTATCTAGTGACTCACAAGCCTTGTTACAAGTGGGAACCAAATATCACATATCTTCCACAGAGATAAACAAAACATTCATTTTAGACCTGGCCCCTTTCTAAAGGCTCTGTGGATGTAGAACTTTTTAAAATGTATTTGTCTGAAGGCTGTCTGATTAAAATATTTAATCGCAAATTAATCACGTTTTTTATCTGTTCAAAATGTACCTTAAAGGGAGATTTGTCAAGTATTTAATACTCTTATCAGCATGGGAGAGGGCAAATATGCTGCTTTATGCAAATGTATGTATATATTTATTATTGGAAATTAATTATCAACACAAAACAATGACAAATATTGTCCGGAAACCCTCACAGGTACTGCATTTAGCATAAAATAATATGCTCAAATCATAACATGGCAAACTGCAGCCCAACAGGCAATAACAGCTGTCAGTGTGTCAGTGAGCTGACTTGACTATGACTTGCTCCAAACTGCATGTGATCATCATAAAGTGGGCATGTCTGTAAAGGGGAGACTCGTGGGTACCCATAGAACCCATTTTCATTCACATATCTGGAGGTCAGAGGTCAAGGGACCCCTTTGAAAATGGCCATAACAGTTTTTCTTCAACAAAATGTAGTGTAAGTTTGGAGCGTTATTTAACCTCCGTCACGACAAGCCAGTATGACGTGGTTGGTACCACTGGATTCTTTAGGTTTTCTAGTTTCATATGATGTTAGTATCTTTACTCTTCAAAACGGAACCCGCTACAACCTCTAAAAGATCGATTGCGTTAATGCGTTGAAGAAATTAGTGGCGTTAAAACGAACATGTTATTACCGCGTTAACTTCGACAGCCCTAATATGTCTACATAAAAATGTTATCAATAAGACCTTTAAGTTAGAGAATGAACACCTTTTGAAAGTAGTTCCCATCTGGAATGAAATGAGAATGAGAATTGAAAAAAATAAAAAGGTTCATTTTCAAATTAAAAAAAAGCCAAATGACTCCTTCGATCATCAACCGAAGGATCCGGCCCCGGTGCTTTATTGCCCCTCATAGGCCGGCAGTGCGTGCACTTCCTGTGAGTCACCGTCTCTTCCTGTAATTGGCATGCAGCAGCAGTAGCAGCAGGAAGCAGAGCTGCTCTTTAAAGATGCATGTGGGACAAGGAGCAGGAGAAACACTGACGTCAGCCCTCGCTGTCTGTCTCCGTCTGTCCCCCTCTCTCTCTCTCTCTCTCTATCGCCCCCTCCTCCTCTCCACCTTGCATTAAAATCCCTATAGCTGGGGCACAGTTAACACTTTGAATCAGCTTGTTTACTACAGTCGCCCCCATCGCATGGTCGGAATAAACAGATTATGATCTTTTTTAATAAGGGCTGTCGACGTCACTGTTTGCTGAAAAACAACCTTTGTTTGTTCTAATCCTGGCTGGTTAACATCAGCATCTGCTCTTCAAGACCAGAACTTATTGAGGAGAATTAAATGATAGTGATATTAATACTTCTGTTGCATCTGGAGCTAAAGAGTGTGTGTGTCGATTACCTACATATAAAATGAGATAAATAGACACAAGAACAGAGGGACAGGATGTTGCAGACATGTTGAGAGGTTCAGAGTCTGGTCAACTCATGACCGTCTGAACTGTCATGGTGACACGACAAGCAGGAGCCAATCGCATCATTCCATGTTCCAGCTCATATTTAACCATGTGCTATCAGTGCTGGTAAAGTCTCGCCTCCAGATTGTGAAGCTGCGGCGCCCTCCGCTGTCTGAATACGGCATTACGTTACATACTTTTCTATGCGTTCTGCCTGTTGAAATGATAGGAAAGATAAGTTATAATTAAATAGAATTAGAGATTGTTATGTTTGAGCAGCTCTTCAGATGGAGGAGCAAGGTTCAATCTCACCTCTTTATCACATTTATTAAAATGAACAGACAAGGCCGCTAAGATCCAACGCAATTAGAATAATAATCTGATATTAATCTGTTAAAAAACCTTCATTATGATTCTGTAACGCACACTTTCATAATTACCTCATCATCCTCCAGGCTGAAACACACTACAAAACAGGACATGCAAACAATTCTCGTTTGTTTTCCCCCCCCTGTGGTGCCAGACGGGTGGGGTGCACCCTCCTATACGTGTGATCCCACCCATCTGGCACCCTGTAATATTCTCCTATTTTTTTACTGTGGAGCTGGCTCTCTCTTTCTCAGCCCCCCGAACATCACAGCTGTGATGAACTCCTGTGATGTGTGATGTGACCAGTGGCTTCCGTCCTTTGCTGGCTGTCTTTTGTATATTAACAAGCACACACGCTGCTTTGTACCGTGTTGGCTCGCTGCCACATGATGGCCGCCAGCAGCTTCTTCTACCTGTCTTCCCTCTCTCTCCTCTTCTTCTCCTCTCTCTCTCTCTCTCTCTCTCTTTGTTGTGTGTTTGGATTTATCTCCTAAAGAGAGAATACACACAGAGGTGACCAGACCTGAGTCAAATGCTATTTGCAAACAATTAGAAGCTCTCATGTGCACGAAGCAGTAAGCAGGTAGCATAACCACAACACAAGACAGAGAAATACCATTCACCACCACCTGATGCCTGTATGTCTCAGAAGAGTTTGAGTTTGCACAGTCAGGAAAGCAATATTTAAGTCAAGCCTGATGCTGTCTTACACATAACAGAATGATCCCAGAATGTGTCAACAAAGTACAAACAGCGCGTTGTCTGACCCCGTCTAAAGACTGTTTATATTTGTTCCGAATGGTCACGCTTCCTGATCTCTCTCCTCAAAGAGAGGAAGTGGTTTCTCTCTCTGGAGTCCGACAGTGATCTGAACAAAACGTTCTTTGAGTTTGACCTAAACAGTTTTCCGTAGCCACTTGAGAGAATGAATCAGTCTTGACTACCAACAAAATACGTTGCCTTGTTGATATTTGGGTGGACCTTCTTTATGCGTTTACTTTCTCCAGACCAAACCAATAGAGCTCAACCGAGATCGCCCCCGCTTTTTGAATGGCTCTGGAAGGGAATTTCCTCATTCATATACTCCATTGATGTATTAGAAAATACTTATGTTAGGAGTTTTAAGCGTGGAACCAAACCAACTAGCCACGAGATGAATCGTGACCATGAAACATCTGATTTGGAGTAAAAGAAAACATTGGAAAAGGGACAAGACTGTGTGCGTAATTATATTAAGACTGAAGGAACTACTCATCCCATAAACCTTTGGGAATGGCGACTCCCCACCTCAATTGTGTTCAGAAACCCATTTTTGTAATATAAGAGAACGTTTCCAAATGAGCTGCCATGTTGGCCCGGGAGCAGCACAACGAGTGCGTACCAATCAGAGCACAGTTACACTTAGGATTGTGGGTAGTGTGGGCCATGACGTCGCAAATAAAACAGGTTTTTCTCAAAGCAAGGTTGATATCATACGGACTTGATCATATACCATCGTTTCACAATCTCGTAGCTCGTGGTGAGTCTACCTTGGATGGTTAAGGCTAATAATGAAATCCGTGATTAAGAATATGAATGGGATTTTCACAAAACATTGTCGGACATTTGTTTGCCGTTGGTTGTTAAGATGATCTGACGAGTTTGAAGCACATTGAGGCCTGAAGTAGGCAGAAATAAAGGCAAATAGTGTTTGACCCAGATCACACAATAAGAGCATCAATTCTGTGTACTTAGTTGTTACCTTGTATGTTTTAATTCTAATAACAAAGCTTCTCTCTTTCAGGTTAACTAAATGTCTTCTCTCCTTGTGTTCTCTCCTTCCTTTTTCCCCGCTTCTGTCTCTCTCCTCCAGATCATCCTGAAGTAAGTTTCAGGAAGGCAACAGAGTGTCACGAAGCTGCACTAGGAAACCCAAAACAGCCCCTGTGTAAATACTACCTTACCTCTCCAATAGAGGTCCAGCAACCTGCATGCTAAGAGTGTAACACTTCAATTTAACCGTAAGAACTGCAGTGCCGGTGTAACACACACACACACACACACACACACACACATATACACACATTTAAAAAAAAAAAGGAAAAAAAGATATATACTGTATGTATTGCTAGAAAAAAAAACTATTAACATGAAAAAGTCAAAAATATCCTTATGTATAGTACATACATACATACATACATAGCAGACACACTATAGAGGTCATTTTAACAACTGTTCTCCAAAAGTACCGTGGATCCCCCTCTCTCTTTCATATTTATTCTAAGAACCGCTGCACAACGTTCATCCCTTTGGTTAGTAAAAAAACAAAAAGAAGATTTGCACTATAAGAGACATATAGTGCTTAATGTTGGAGACAGGAAGAGTCACAGAAAAACCCGTGCACAACCACACCGACGCACTTTTCAGGAGTGTTTTTTTCGCGGTCTTTGCTTCTTCTCTCTCTACAAAAGTTGAATGTCCTCTGGGCGGACGGGCTCATGTTTTCTTAATGTGACTGTCCCTGCGAGGGTTTGCCCTCATCTGCCCCAGATGCTGTTAAGATGCCATGACGACGCTCATCCTCCCCTCCCCTCCTCCCCGACCCTGCCAACTTTACATCCCCGGAAACATCTTGCCAAAGTTGAAGATGGAATCAACCAGAGCTACATTTTAACAACCTGTTTTTTTTTTTTTTTTGCCATTTGCGAAAAAGCTGCTCACGACGCACCCTTTATTTGTTTCGGTGCTGGGTTCAGCACGGGAGGGGGAGGAGGAGGAGGAGGAGCAGCGGGATGGATTGTGCACGGATTTCTGCATGCAGTCGGGACTGGGGTGGAAAAGACAGAAGATAGTCGTGGCCATTTACCGAAAAAGCCTAAAGGCTCGGGTCCGTGCCAAGGGCTTTAACAAAGCTTGAGGGTTCGCCCCAGACACACCAAGCCTTGTGTGTGTGCGTGTTTGTGTGTTCGTATCTGGAGACTGATGGTCTGCCGGCAGACTGGGACTCGAAGCGAGGTCTAGCAGGCGATGACGACACCAGGCCTGGGAGGAGAGGAGAGGTTTTTTTGGGGGGAGGGTGGGGGGGATTTAAGTGCTAAGACTAAAACAAAAAAAACAAAAAAACGGTGCATTTGACGACGCTCGTCAAGCAAAAAGATGACTTGAACTTCGACTGGAGGGCTATCTGTGACCGTCGGTTGTCCTGTCCAACCCTACTATCACCGATAATCCTGTTCCATTTTAGAAAACTGTAGAAGTGCCTAAAAAATGCTCATCAACAACACATTCATCCAGAAGTGTATCACTAAAAAGTCACAAACACGCCGGCTTGTCGGAAAGCTAAAAAAAAAACACAAATGGACTTTTATCGGGGAACGACATCACATTTTCGTTACTGGAAAAAACGAGTAACAACGTTCATTAACATCACAAGTGACTTTATCGAAACGAAAAGAAGTTAAAGACAAATCAAAAATAGCTTTGTAGAATGTTTGGTGTACCATCGTTTCTTACCATGGTTTGAGTAGTTTACATGAGGAACGTGAGTGAGAAAAAAACTGTATTGTAAACTGTGTAATGTATGTAAAGTGTCTCTTATTTTGAGAGTTTATATTCATGGTTCTAGAAATGTATTCAAAGTTATTTAAAAATTTGTGTTGTGTCTACTATCAAGGTATTTTTGAACCCCCCCGAAACCCTCCACCATCTCCACCTCCACCCACAACAATCATTTGTCTTTTAGCCAAGATTGTTTTATTGTTTTTAAACCAACCCTCTCATTATTTTTTAATTTAACGCATACTAAATTCCCATATTTCAAAAAAAATTCTGATGTAATTTCATGGTGCTTGATTAACATCGACAATCCACAATCATACCTTGGAACAAGAGCGCTTCACTCTGGTTTTCGGTTTCATCCACTCTTGATTGTCACACGCATTATGATTTGTATGTAATATTCGTGGAAAGGTGGTAAAAGTTTTATTTTGTTGTAATTTATCTTACGTTACTCTTGGTCAAATTTTAGTCAGAAACGATGTTGTTAACTATTCTATTTTGAAATGAATGTAATTTATTGAGCTGTGCTGCGTTCTGCACGGTTGGTCATTTCAAAGGTCTAACCTGTCAGGTCAGCGAATGAGAAGCGGCGCACGTCTGAGGGGGCGGGGCTTAAAAGTCGAAACCCACCAATGGAAAGCTACTGGATCTTTCTTGCCTTCTCATCGATTTAAAAAGATCACGGTGTTGCAGTAATGAGCATAGTCATAGAGTTGCTTGTGTTGTTGGACAAAAAAAAATGTTTATTGTATAGATGACATTTTACCAAAAAAAAGAGAAGAAAATTTCAAAAAAGATGTACTTTTCACTCTAGTTATAATAGTATTTCATAACAATATTAAGTTGTTGCTGTGGCAACCAAATGTTGCAATTACTAAAGTTCGGTATTTTTGTAAATGACATTGTTAAGTTGATTTTTTTTTTGTTTCTTTTTTTGCTAGAACACTGTACACAAGGTAGATTGTAAAGAAGACATTTCTTATTCTTCACTGAGATTATGACAATGACCTAATAATATTTTCATTAGCAAATAACAGCCTGTATAGCGCTGTGACTGTAACACTTAAAATAGATTTAAAGTCATCAACGTTACATAGATTATATATAAATATAAATAAATATATATATATATAAGAACTAAATAATCTATAAATTAATAAGCTCAGATGTACAACTCTTCCCCTGACAAAGGACCTTTAGGTTCCACACTTTTATTCGAGGCGTATGTATCACTAGAGTTAAGGATTGCACTTTTCATATTGTTTAAAGATGTGATCTGTTTTTCATTCCCTTTAAGGGTTTAGAGGTTTCTGCACCCTGCTAGTACAGCAAATCTGTTTTATCAATCAAAAGCAGATCCCCACCGGGTAAATAACTTTAATTGATGCATGATAAAAACATTTTCTTTTCTTACTAAACGTACTGAATGTTTCTAGTGGAGAAAAAACACACACGAAATGTCCTCATTTGGTGACCCACAATGCCCTTGGAGTCCTCTTGAGGTGTAATGTTTTTTTGTTTTGTTTTTTTTAAATGTGTTGGCAATGATTGACTGATGGAAAAATATGTAAGCACTTTCTGAGCAGTTGGTCAACTGAGCAGACTCAGCTTATCCAAAACACTTTGCCTTATCTTGAGTCCATCGTGCTTAAGGTTTTCTGTTTTTAAGAGCTCTTATGAAATTCAAACCCCTTCTCAGTTTCATTTCAAATATCTTTACATCTAAAAAAAAATTTTTTTTTTTAGGGTTTTAATGTGCACATCACAAGGCCAAAATGAGGGGGGGCTGCAACAGAGTGAACAGTCATTGACCTTTTCTTCTGGTCTCCTTGAATCTGTAGTTGATCTTTTTTGTCCCATTGCCTTACAATGGAACTGTATGGAGCGTGTAATTCACAGCTTTAGCCAGCAGAGGGCGCTACACTGGAGACCTACAGGGTCTGACTGCCTGTGCCATCATTGTTGCAGTGCACCCCCCCCCCAACAACAAAATAAAGACATAAAGTTAAATTGACAAGAAGACCCTCATCGGATTTATAGTTTCAATGTAATCATTTTTAAATGTATTCTTTTTTCTTTCTTTTTTTTGCATATATTTTGTGCTATTTTATGTTTCTATAGTCAAAATGTTTCTTTGGTTCCAGCAAGATAGTGTAAAATCTATTGAAAGAAAGAAATAAAGAAAATCAAAGAAAACATTTTCTGGATTTCTTATTTGTGTCATTTAAAGTTAACTTTTTATTTACAGGATTGTAACTGTGTAATGATAAAACAGTAGGCTATCCTTTGACTGATTCCTTGTATTGATTTGTTTCAACATCTTTATTGATTTTAACAACTTACCACAGACATACATTTGAATGCTTTCTTCCACAGATGATGAACATAATGATAACAAACTTCCATTAGTTGTTTACCATGTCATTTCCTGTTAATGCAGTGGAGCATTTTTTTCAGCAAATTAAAGGAGGAAAACAATCTATATGAGGTGTTAATAATACCACTGTCTTAAAGGCTATACTACTGTATAGTTAGTATACTGCTAGCTAATTTTGATTTGTTAAAAAGCAGGACCATATCTCATGTTAACAGCGTGGAGACTCGAGGGACAATGAGCTGCAAGGTGAGTCATCTACTGGTATCGTAGAGTATAAACACAACTGTCTGGAAAATGTTATTCTTTACTTTAAAAAGAAAAATGTAACGCTGTTAATCAACCTGCTGCTTTACTCTGTCAGTTCTATTTAATTTTAACAAATTGTTTTAATAATTAAAAAATAATGATCATGAGAAACAGACTTGTAGTAAGCTAAGCTAACCTCCCTAGAGGTGGTAATGGCGGTTCTAATATATATATATATATATATTAATATATTAATCCTGGACCTGGCCCCCTTAACTGTGGCAAATATTGTTGGACATTTTTGAGTCCACATTTATCCCCAGAGAGGAGAAATTGTAATTATTCATGGTTTTCTATTATTATTTTATATAATTATTCATAATATCTTTGTGTCACATATCTCTTTTACAGTGAATATCTTTGTGTCATATATTTGTACAGTGAACATCTTTGTGTCATATATCTTTGTAAATATGCCGCTCCCCCCTCCACTGTACAAAGATATATGACACAAATAT
>CAKAOH010036405.1:0-21644 GCA_916701665.1 Sebastiscus tertius | reverse complement strand
CACCCCCCCCCCCCCCCCCCCCCCCAAAACAACTGACAAACCACTCAAAACCACCACCATAACCCCCCCGTAACACCTGTATTATGTAAGTATACAGTATATAATGGAAGAGAACATTAGAGACTGGTAGAGAACATCAGAGACTGGTAGAGAACATTACAGACTGGTAGAGAACATCAGAGACTGATAGAGAACATTAGAGACTGGTAGAGAACATCAGAGACTGGTAGAGAACATTAGAGACTGATAGAGAACATTAGAGACTGATAGAGAACATTAGAGACTGGTAGAGACTGGAAGAGAACATTAGAGTCTGGTAGAGACTGGAAGAGAACATTAGAGTCTGGTAGAGACTGGAAGAGAACATTAGAGACTGGTAGAGACTTGTCCAGATTGGTAAAGACTGGTATAGACTGTTACAGACTGGTAGAGACTGATACAGACTGTTTCAGACTGGTACAGACTGGTAGAGACTGATACAGACTGGTACAGACTCGTAGAGACTGATACAGACTGGTTCAGACTGGTACAGACTCGTAGAGACTGATACAGACTGGTACAGACTCGTAGAGACTGATACAGACTGGTTCAGACTGGTACAGACTGGTAGAGACTGGTACAGACTGGTACAGACTGGAAGAGACTGGTACAGACTGATACAGACTGGAAGAGACTGGTACAGACTGGTTCCGACTGGTACAGACTGGTACAGACTGATACAGACTGGTTCCGACTGGTACAGACTGGTACAGACTGATACAGACTGGTACAGACTGGTAGAGATGTTGGGTTTGTCGGACAAATCAAGACATTTGAAGACGTCACCTTTAATTCTCAGAAACTGACATTTTTCAGTTTAATGATGTTTTATAGACAAAACAACTTATTGAGTAATCAGAGACTAATCAACAATGATCGTAGAAATCAGTGAAACCTTTCCTTGTCTGTCTCCACTGACCTCAGATCTGATCTGACTGTGAGGTTAAAGGTCAAACTGCTTCAAGGTCGAGCTGGACGTTTATTTTGTCTGATGTGTCACATGACCAGAAAGGACGTCCTTATAAAGACGTGTCCTCTGAGATGCTCTGCTTCTTTTCATTAAAGTGAAGAATGTTGTTAGTTTCCTGGATTCAGCCTGATGGTAACTGATCTTTAATATTCAGCTGGACGGTAACTAATCTTTAATATTCAGCTGGACGGCAGCGAGTCGGAGCGTCTGCCAGCAGACTAATGAGTCTGATCTCTTAGATCTCCATCAGCAGGATGAATTACAGACATACCAGACAGGATCACTGGATGAAACAGATCCAGGATCAGCTGATATGAAACTACATTCTGACTTCATCAACTCATCCAGTCTGAGAGACACACGCACACACCCACACACACACACATATACACACACACACACACGCACGCACACACCCACACACACACACACACACACACATAGCCTATATACATACATAAACTAAATTAAACTAATCCCTTTTTCACCAGCAGGACTTAATTTAGCTTCTACAGACTGATGAACAGACAGCTGCAGCTTCATTAAAACCTGCAGCTTCAGTTTTAAATCAGAAACTAAAATAAAATCCTGCTGATTTCTGAGCCGAATATTACAGAACACTTTGATCACCAAAGTTTTACATTAAAATGTGTTTGTGATGTTTGTAGAGTTTTCAAATCCCCAAGAAAATATAAAATTAACAGATTTCTAGTTTGGTGTCACAGCAGATATGGTGTCTGATAACCGAAGTGATCGATAAAGTGATCGTGGTAGTGTCAATCAAAGAGTTCCTACGGATTAGTGACGCGATAACAGAATTGGAGACTGTCTGTAATCGATATGTTGATCAGATCGGTGCACATGAACCAAATTAGTGATGTTACGTGCTGTGCCGAGGCTTCGGAGCGTGTGTCGAATAATCCAGGAAGTTTTCCGCGAAGCGCGTATCAAGGCTTGTATCGTTTTAGACTAATGATGTCATTGATGACGTCTGAAGCCTCGCTGCCCGGCCGTACTGCTGACTGGTTCAGGAAGTTGTTCAGATCTTCACTGGTTGAACCAATACCACTTTCCAGAAGTGACACAGAACACTAATATTACCCCTCCTGCCATTATTATATTATATTACAATACAATACAAATATGGACCAAAGGATTGGTTTACACACATAAGATGCATTCCTCACAAAACAATTACAGTTTATTGTATGTTATATACTCATAATATACTTACTAGAAAATAGACATTATGTTATATATTATATAGATATAAATGGATTACATGGTAATATATATTTTTTCATTGTTTATAGTCATTCCCAACAGCCTTTACTGGCGCAAAATACAGTATATCACAGATCACATGGTTAAGATCATATCTGCCTGTTTTACACTCTTTGGTCACCAGGTGGTTTCGTGCATATGAAGAGAAATGAACCCTTTTCTGAACCAATTTGCTGGAAAGCTTCATGAAGCTTCAGCTCGCCATCACTAAACCAAACTTCCCTTCTGAAAGATTGTTTTCTTTTAGGTAAAAGAGGTGTCATTTAAGTTGATCCACAGATTCTATCCAGTGAAACATTTCTTACAGAAGTTAAAGAGTGACATATAGATGTAAATTGTTCCTTCTGTGAATCACATCCTGAAACTTGCTCTCATTTATTCTGGTCCTGTAAATTTACATGTGAATTGTGGAAAGATGTCAATAATTTTATACTTGTTAACATTTTCTCAGATTTTGCACTGTACTATAGAAATATTATATTTGGCTGCTATGATTACAGTGACAAAGACAGTAATGCATTTTTTTCTTATTAATTTAATTTTAATTCTCGCAAAGTTCCACATTCACAAGTGTAGATTTACCAAAAAAAAAGCCTAATTTCTTTGTATTTATGAAAGAAATGGAATTATATCTGTCAACAACTTCTTACTCACAAAACAAAAAAGCAATGAAAACAATGAATGTATGAAATATCTTTAATGTTTTTAAGTGAAATTATTGTCATACTGGCGTCATCTTTTTTATTATTATCTACTTATTTTTTTATTTTTTTATTTGTTTGTTTTGTTTCATTTCTGTTGTCCTTTCATGTTTGACACAGCTCTTTGTTTATGTTTTCGCTATGCTTCTTTTGTATTTAAATGTTTTTAATATTTTCTCCTGTTACTATGGATACTGTAATTTTGAAATAAAAAATAAAAAATAAATAAATAAATAAATAAAATACCTTTTTTTTGTTCTACCGTCGCTCTTTGTCGTCGTCACGTCTCTACTGTGTGTGATGCCGAAATATGACGCTTGCACCACCGGAAGCTACCCAGAGAGCTCCTGCGTGTTGTTAGCAGAGCATCGTGAGTTTATCGGATTATTTTACCTTTTAAGACATTTCTCACGTTCACGGCGGGTTTAGTTGTTTGTTTATTATCAGATTTAAATCCGGTCCGTGTGTCCTGCTGTCTCAAGTCTCTCTCAGACTGAATATAAAGGTTTTATTATTATTATTATTAGCCTGCTAGCAGCTAACAGCTAGCAACTAACAGCTAACGGTTCAAACCTCGATCAGGTTTGTTGTTGTTGTTTGTGATGTTCTCCTCGTGGCTGAGCTGAAGTTCTACTAGTTCGGTTCCAGTAATAGAAACCAGTCAGACCAGTTCCGTCCTGACGTCACACAGCTCGTAGAGAACAAATTAAACGTGAACAAACACGTGAACTGATGATGACTCATCATTTAGAAAGGTTTAACATGTTTAACTGAGACAGTCTGCTGAGTCATGTTTAACTGAGACAGTCTGCAGAGTCATGTTTAACTGAGGCAGTCTGCTGGGTCATGTTTAACTGAGACAGTCTGCAGAGTCATGTTTAACTGAGACAGTCTGCTGGGTCATGTTTAACTGAGACAGTCTGCAGAGTCATGTTTAACTGAGACAGTCTGCAGAGTCATGTTTAACTGAGACAGTCTGCAGAGTCATGTTTAACTGAGACAGTCTGCAGAGTCTTGTTTAACTGAGACAGTCTGCAGAGTCATGTTTAAAGAGACTGTTTGTAAGAATCAGAAATGCTTGTTCACAGCGACACCTGTGAACGTTAAGTCAACGAAAGTCAGCGTCGGGGTCGCGCTTGCTCGCTCTCCATACACATGAACGAGCATCGCTCAAAACAGTGAGGCGACACACGTCAGCTAAAACCACAATATCTCTCTATATTTCAGCTGCTTGGCAGTAATGTTAGCTGACCAGACGGAGGTCTCTCCATGAATCACTGCTGATTCTAGTGTTGGCTTTTCCTGCTTCAGCCTCCCGACCGCGGCCGGAGGGAACAGGGGAGACACCGGCAACCGGTCGGAGACGATAATATTTCTCGCTGCGGAGCTCCGTCACTTCACAAGACACGGGAAACCTCTGTTGTCTGGAGGAGCTGCAGCATTTATTTCTGCACAAACGTCCACTGTACATTCACTAGATATTCTCAGAGCTACGAAGTCTTCTGCAGTGTGTAGTGTGCGCGCATGCAAGTGAGAGGGGAGCGAGCTGAGTGAAGGCAGGCAGAGGAGCAGAGACTCCAGCCCTGGAGACCAAAGCTACAGTCTCCCCCGCGTCCTCCGACCGCAGCCAGCACTGTTTTGCAAGACAGGCTTCACTAGATATAACTTTGCGGTTTTGGTGCTTCCGTGTAGTTTGTTTTGGAGTCGGAGTCTGAACAGCGTAGCCACACGTGGGTGCGCATATGCGAGTAGCGTGCATATGTGAGTATATGCGAGCGCGCATGGGACACCGACCGGGGTGATTTATACATGTAGGAAATTACAAACAGTCCCTTTAACTGAGACAGTCTGCTGGGTCATGTTTAACTGAGACACTCTGCTGGGTCATGTTTAACTGAGACACTCTGCTGGGTCATGTTTAACTCTAATTTCCTGTTTCTGCACCAGTGTGATCGATGGATCTTCAGTCTACCAGAACAGAGGCGGTGAAGGAGGGAGGAGAGGAGGAGGGAGGAGAAGGAGGAGGAGGAGGACTGAAGGCAGGGATGAAGAGGAGACATGAGGAAGAGGAAGAGCAGAGCACACTCACCAAGAAGCTGGTAGACTTACTGACTGATTATTGATCACTCGGATCCGATTTGATCGATTTTTGAAGTATGAAGTCATTGAAATGTGATTATTCCGTCAGGTGATCGATCACAGCGTGAAGGTGGCGAGTCACTACAACAGACTGCAGGAAGTCGGTCTGGCTGCACGAAGTCGAAGCAGAATCTTCTTCATGAGGAACTTCAACAACTGGCTGAAGAGCGTCCTGATTGGTAACTGACCATTAATCAATACTATCAATTAATACAGCAGACCTCATTGATGAGTTGTCAGTTATCAATACCAGATATAGATGCAGATCAGGACATCAGTATTTTTCCTGTATTCATTCTGCGGTGTCCGATCATCATCATCATCCTCTGCCGGCGCTGAGCTTGGCCTCTCCAGGAGAAGGGAAGATAACGTTGTCGGTACCGGTTACAGACGGGCTCGGTACTGAATGTTGAAGATAAAAAGTAAAAAGAGTAAAAAGAAGTTATTGAAATACACCTGGAGAAGAAAAAACGCCTAAAACACCTGATCATGCCAGACAAACACTAATGTCTTTAATGTTGATTGGCTGTTTGTGTGATTGACAGGTGAGATCTTGGAGAAGGTGCGGGGGGCGGGGACTCAGCAGATGTCTGTCTTGGACCTCGGCTGTGGGAAAGGAGGAGACCTGCTGAAGTGGAGGAGGGGAGGAATCAATCACCTGGTCTGTGCAGGTAATCGGTCATTATTGATTGTTACCAACACATTTCTTCAAGTTCTTTAGAACTTAATTAGTTTTAATGTTAACGATGCTCAACAGATGTTGTCAATTAAGAATCAATGATGTGTTTTTGTGTTCAGATATTGCCGGCGTGTCGGTGGAACAGTGTCAGAGTCGCTACGAAGACATGAAGAGGAAAAGTCACATCAACGAGAAAATCTTCAGCGCCGAATTTATCCACGCCGACTGTACCCAGGTAGAACCAAAACACCTAGATCAGCCCTGTACCAAAATAGAACCACAACACCTAGATCACCCCTGTACGCAGGTAGAACCACAACACCTAGATCAGTTCACCCCTGTACCCAGGTAGAACCACAACACATACAGCTGTTCTCCCTTGTAGCAAGGTAGAACAACTCCTAGATCAGTTCTCCCCTTTACCAACGTAGAACAAAAACACCTAGATTAGTTCAGCCCTGAACCAAGATAGAACCACAACACCTAGATCAGCTCTCCCCTTTTCCAATGTAGAACAACACCACGTAATCAGTTCTCCCCTAACGTTGCTGTTGTCTGTACAGGACGTGTTGTCAGAGAAGCTGGAGAACCCAAAGCAGATGTTTGACATCTGCAGCTGTCAGTTTGTTTATCATTACTCGTTTGAGAGCGAACAGAAGGCCGACATGATGCTGAGAAATGCCTGCGAGCGCCTGAAACCTGGAGGTTTCTTCATCGGAACGACGCCAGACGCCTTTGAACTTGTGTAAGAACAAAGATGTATCTGGAACCGAGTGACTGACGGTGTTTATAGATGCTACATGATGGATTTAATCCTGTCTGATGGGGATTAGTTTAGATTAACGATGCCTCAACGCTCTCTTTCTTCCTCTTCTTCCTCTGTTAGTAAACGTCTGGAGGCGTCGGACTCTATGTCGTTTGGTAACGAGGTTTTTAAGGTTTCCTTCCAGTCCAAAGGGTCCTACCCTCTTTTTGGATGTCAGTATCACTTCAGCCTCGAGGACGTTGTCGATGTTCCAGAGTCCCTTGTCTACTTCCCTCTCTTCCAACAGTAAGATTTAATCTTAAAAGTTAACACTTCACTGAGACGTCGTAACGTCCAAAACGTTTCTGTTTTAATGTTAAAGCTGCAGAGGTCTGTTCAGAAAACAGCTGATGATGGGTTCTACTGTGACTCTAATGTCTGGGTTCTAGTGTAAAGGTTCTACTGTGACTCTACTCTCTGGGTTCTAGTGTAAAGGTTCTACTGTGACTCTACTGTCTGAGTTCTAGTGTAAAGGTTCTACTGTCTCTAACGTTCTCCTCTACTCTTCTCTGTGTGTTTGTGTCAGCATGGCGAAGCGTTACAACATGCGTCTGGTGATGAAGCAGCGGTTCTCTGAGTTCTTTGAAGAGAAAGTGAAGAAGGAACAGCATCGCAGCCTCATGATGAAGATGATGGCTCTGGAGGTAAAACTCTTCATCATGAATCAATATCTATTTACCGTGTAGTTAACATGTAGTTTATATATATTTAACGTGTGAATTACATGTTACATTACATGTTTTGACCTGTTTGCTTTCTTTTCAGCCGTTTCCCTGTGAGGACGGAGGTCAACAGGCTACAGACAGCAAAGAAGAGTACTGCCATGCCAAAGAGCACAGCGGCAAAGACGGAGTCAAACTACCACTGGTGGGTCTGGTTCAATCTGGTTTCCTACTGGTTCAGTCTGGTTTCCTACTGGTTCAGTCTGGTGTGGACTGGTTTGGTCTAACACTTGTGTTTGTTTGTGTGCAGGGAACTCTGAGCAGATCTGAGTGGGAAGCAGCCGGTAAGTTTATTTAGTGTTTAATCTTCACGTTACGGTTTAAGTCTTCACATTAATGTCACCGTTACACTTAAATCTTCACGTTAACGTCACTGTTACGGTTTAGTCTTCACGTTAACGTCACCGTTCCAGTTTAGTCTTCACGTTAACGTCACCGTGACTCCTGTTAATGATGAACTAACACCTTGGTTCTGTCCTCTCGGTTCTGTCCTCTTACTTCTCTCCAGGTATCTACCTGGTATTTGTCTTCCAGAAGATGTCCTGATGCTGAAAACAACCTGTTCTTCTCTGGTTTGTGATGTCACCGGCTGCTCACCAGCGTTTACCTTTTTTTTTTTTTCAAGTCATTTTTGATAAACTGTGAACTGTGTTTGTGTTTGTTGTTGAAATGAATTAAAACTAAATACAAACTCCGTTCTTGTTGTTCTGTTTTTGACTGGTGTGGGTTCAGATAGTCATTTGGGAGGTTCTGGTGGTCATTAGTGAGGTCTAGGGGTCCTGAAGGAGGTCAACAGACAGGCTAACACAAGCTAACAACAGACAGGCTAACACAAGCTAACAACACACAAGCTAACAGCACACTAGCAGGAATACATCAGACCGGCACTTCACATCGTGTTTTGGGGGAATAGAAAACTCCAGATGTCAGAGCAGTCTGACGGGCGTTTGGATTGATGGAAGTCATCTCTTGTTAGGATGTCTAATAATTATTGTATGACCTTGCTTGACCCTGAGCGTTGAAGGTCATTGAAGGTCACACGTCCTTAGGTTGATGCAGCAGCCTCATCAGCATCATTCAGCCATCTGAATATTAACCATTCTGATGTGGCCTCGGTTAACTCCGTTAACTCGGTCAACTCGCTACTCAACAGTTTCCTCCAGATGTGGCGGCGTGTTTCTTGGTGAGGGCACCATACCAGATCAGGGGCGGGGCATCAGTTCTGATCCAGATCAGGTGCGGGGCTTCAGATCTGATCCAGATCAGGGGCGGGGCTTCAGTTATGATCCAGATTATAAACCTGCTGAGTGTGTGAGTGTGTGTGAAGCTGCAAACAGCCGACAGACAAACTGTAAGAAACTCTTATTTCTCTATCATTACTATTATTATTATTATTATTATTATTATTATTATATTGTGTATTTCTCCTGTTTGATATTCATTTATTGGCTGTTGATTATTAGTTCCTTCAGTTTGTTTGATCATTTTGTTGGAATATCATCCTGCAGTCATCTGATTTTATGTTCAAGCAAATCTAGATTTAAGCCTTTTTTATTTTGTTCGTATTGTGCTCACATGATTAATACATCTGTGTTTAATCAACTACACAGATTAATCAGAAATAAAGAGCATTTTACATTTGACAGTTTACTTATATTTTCACTTCAAAGCAAGAATAATATATATATATATATATATATATATACAGTATATCTACACCGATCAGTCATAACATTAAGACCACTGACAGGTGAAGTGAATAACACTGATTATCTCATTACAATGGCACCTGGCAGTGGGTGGGATGTGAGCGTCTTCATGACAAGGGCCGAATAGTGCTGGCTAGTCAACTGGTTCAGAGCATCTCCAGAACTGCAGCTCTTGTGGGATGTTCCCGGTCTGCAGTGGTCAGGACCGACCAAAATGGTCCAAGGAAGGAAAACCGGTGAACCGGCGACAGAGTCAGACCTGAGGCTCATTGATGCCGTAGGGAGCGAAGGCTGGCCCGTGCTGTCCGATCCAATAGAAGAGCTACTGTAGCTTAAATTGATGAAAAAGTTAATGCTGGTTCCGATTGAAAAGTGTCAGAACACACAGTGAGGAGCAGTTTGTTACGTATGGGGCTGCGTAGCCGCAGACCGGTAAGGGTGCCCATGCTGAACTAATGTTATGGCTGATTGGCGTACAGTATATATATATATATATATATATATATAAATATAGGGTTATATGACTCCTATGACTTGCCCCAAAACTGCATGTGATCATCATAAAGTGGGCATGTCTGTAAAGGGGAGACTCGTGGGTACCCATAGAACCCATTTTCATTCACATATCTGGAGGTCAGAGGTCAAGGGACCCCTTTGAAAATGGCCATAACAGTTTTTTCCTCGCCAAAATTTAGCATAAGTTTGGAGCGTTATTTAACCTCCATCATGACGAGCTACCATGACCTGGTTAGTACCAATGGATTCATTAGGTTTTATAATTTACTATGATACCAATATCTTAACTCTAGCTTTAAAACTGAGACGCTACAACCTAAAAATCACAAGTTGCGTTAACAGACCATTGCTACGTATAACAGATAACTGTTGACAGACCACCACGGGGTGGATGGATACGTACATATCCATCCACCCCGTGACGTCACTGCTCCGACTCTTGTTGAACACCAAATAGTTGTGATCGCACATAATCGATCGATTTTACGCTTCAGTTGTTGTTCAGATGGAACATGTTCATCAGTGAGCTGTGGAGCTGCAGGCTAGCTGTTTCCCCCTGTTGACGCCGATCTCTCCTCTGATTGGTCCATTCTGTGTGACAGGAAGCCTAGCCCCTCGGGGGCGTATTATGATGGTGGGGGGGGCAGGATGCCTCGCTCGCCCGCTGATCACGGCCTGGACCGCCACGCTCGCTCGCCATACGGCTGCTATGGGAATGGGGAGGAGGACCTGCGTGTCCGGAGGCGACCAATCAGAGACGGGCGAGGTCGCTGGCACTCACAGGTGAGTCGGATACGACGCGTATTTTATTTATTACATGTGTTGGTTTTTATTCTTTGCTCTCCTGGTTCAGGACCACCCTCTGGACCAGGTTCAGGATGAGCGTGAGCGGCGACGGCGGGAGGAGTTGGAGTTTCAGGCTCATAACCGTAGCGACCCGAACCTGGCTCGTTACCCAGTGAAGCCGCAGCCATGCGAGGAGGCCATGAGGATGTTGACTCAGGTCAGCAGGGTCCGCCACCAACGCCATAACAGCGATGTCTCGCTGGGAGCCGCCGAGCCCGACCACCTGAGAAATACAGGTAGGAATAACCGCGCCCCCTGTCGTCGAGCTCCACGGCCACTGTCTGACTCGTGCTTTTCTTCTCAGCTCTCCGTCAGAACCGGCTTCAGGGATTTGTCGGCTCTGGGAGGTCGTTCTCTGTGGACCAGGCAGCCAATCACGTCAGACCCACATCTCCCCGCCGCAGCCCGTTACCTCGGCAACACCTGGACCCGAACTCCACCTCCAAGAGGAAGACAGCCAATGAGAGCGCAACGCAGAGGGTGCAGAGAATGGGGAAGATGCACTTGATTGGTAGCTTCAGCAGCTCAGAGGAGGATCTGTTGACCACGCCCGACTACACCAGCTGTGACGAGCCGGACAGTGAGTGGCTGCGTGCTAGCTGCTAGCTAAATGAGGCTACATATAGGCTAGGCTATGTATACGGTGTACACTGTATATTGGTAGCAGGTTGTTGGTTCTGTTCAGCAGCAGGTTGGTTCTGTTCAGCAGCAGGTTGTTGGTTCTGTTCAGCAGCAGGTTGTTGGTTCTGTTCAGCAGGTTGTTGGTTCTGTTCAGCAGGTTGTTGGTTCTGTTCAGCAGCAGGTTGGTTCTGTTCAGCAGCAGGTTGGTTCTGTTCAGCAGCAGGTTGTTGGTTCTGTTCAGCAGCAGGTTGTTGGTTCTGTTCAGCAGGTTGTTGGTTCTGTTCAGCAGGTTGTTGGTTCTATTCAGCAGGTTGTTGGTTCTGTTCAGCAGCAGGTTGTTGGTTCTGTTCAGCAGGTTGTTGGTTCTGTTCAGCAGGTTGTTGGTTCTGTTCTGTCTGAGTGACGCAGTGAGTTTGTTTAATTAGCTCAGCAGGATAATCAGCTTACAGCTGAGCTCTGGTTCCCCTCCTCCCTGAGCTGCTTTACCTGCTCCACGGACATGTTGCGGCTACCGTTGCTCAACATGTCACAGTTACAGTTGCTGAACATGTTGCTGCTACATTTGCTGAACACGCTGCAGTTACAGTTGCTCAACATGTCGCAGTTAAAGTTGCTGAATACGTCGCAGTTACAGTTGCTCAACATGTCGCAGTTACAGTTGCTGAATACATCGCAGTTACAGTTGCTCAACATGATGCAGTTACAGTTGCTCAACTGTTGCAGTTACAGTTTTTCAACATGTTGCAGTTACAGTTGCTCAACATGTCGCAGTTACAGTTGCTCAACTGTTGCAGTTACAGTTTTTCAACATGTTGCAGTTACAGTTGCTCAACATGTCGCAGTTACAGTTTTTCAACATGTTGCAGTTACAGTTGCTCAACATGTTGCAGTTACAGTTGCTCAACATGTCGCAGTTACAGTTGCTCAACATGTTGCTGTTACAGTTGCTCAACATGTTGCAGCTACAGTTGCTGAACCTGTTGCAGTTACAGTTGCTCAATATGTCGCAGTTACAGTTGCTCAACATGTTGCAGTTGTTGCAGGTCATCTCTCAGGAAATCAAGCGTCATGCTGACAGGTTAATCTGCTGCCTCCGTGTCATTGGGCCAGAAGTCACCTGGTCAGAGATTATGAGCTCTGATTGGCTCAGAGGGCTCTTGGCACCGCCCCTCAGGTTTTGAGGTGACGGAGCAGCTCAGAGTCTCTGCTACTGCCACCCAGAGAGAAACAAGAAACAGGAGAACATCCTAAAGGAACATCAAACCTGACCGGCCCAGGTCCAAAGAACCATGGAGGATCCGGGAGAACCCGTCTGATAATCAGATCCAGATTAGAGCAGAACACCACCACCGGATCACCACCTCTACTGATGGTCAATTGGATTAAAAGAAGAGAGTGTGGATTACCCAGCCTGCCTCAGGAGTCACTGTGGAGATGCAAGAATAGAAACAGAGACTATAGGAGGCAACGCACCTGTTGACCAACCTGGCAACAACGTGTCTGCACACCTAACGGAAAACATCACAATAACTGTTGGATTCTCTGCCGATCAGGAGGTCTGGGGAGTTCTTGGTGATCTGCTGAAGTTCTTGGTGATCTGCTTGAGTTCTTGTTGATCTGCTGGAGTTCTTGTTGATCTGCTGGAGTTCTTGTTGATCTGCTGGAGTTCTTGTTGATCTGCCAAAGTTCTTAATGATCTGCTGGAGTTCTTGTTGATCTGCCAAAGTTCTTAATGATCTGCTGGAGTTCTTGTTGATCTGCCGAAGTTCTTGGTGATCTGCTGGAGTTCTTGGTGATCTGCTGGAGTTCTTGTTGATCTGCTTGAGTTCTTGGTGATCTGCTGGAGTTCTTGGTGATCTGCTGGAGTTCTTGTTGATCTGCCAAAGTTCTTGGTGATCTGCTGGAGTTCTTGTTGATCTGCTGGAGTTCTTGGTGATTTGCTGGATTGTACCGGCCCAGATCTGGTAGAGAGGCGGGAGGAGAGGGGGGTGGGATCCTAGCCAACCTCCACCAGCATCCAGTTTACTGTTTGACCAACAGGATCCCTGTTAGACCTCCAGACTGACTGTATGCCGAGCCACACTACAAGCTAACCACAGGCTAATAACAAGCTAACAGCACTGTATTTTTAGCACTATGCTAATAATAAAAGACAGTCAGAAGATTGGTTCAGTGTTTAGAATCAGTTAATCTCATCACAGACAGGTTCCTCAGGTACCTCCTCTTCCTCCTCCTCCTTCATCTTCATGGCGTTCAGACAGACCTGTGAGTACTGCACTGTGTGTGTGTGTGTGTGCGTGTGCGTGTGTGTGAAGTAGGAATACAGGCGACATGTTGAGACTGTGGGGGGGTAACAGGTTCAGTGTTGTTCTGTGTTGAAACACAAAGAGAAGGAGGAGAAAGAGAACGAGGAGAAAGAGAAAGAAGGAGGAGAAAGAGAAAGAAGGAGGAGAAAGGTCATGAGGCCTCAGGAGACTCGGAGCAGCGAGGCGGCGACGGCGAGAGGAAGGACAGGAAGTGTAAATGTTCTTTCAGCAGATGAAACCTGACGAACTCCAACAGACACCAGATTTTATCTGAACATGTTTGTGTGAGAGAGTGTTGCATTGTGGGACATCAGTGTCTCTCTGCAGCACTCAGAAATCATTTTAACAAGTTAGGAGACATGTAGATTTAGTGAGACAGCTACTGAAGTACATGTACTATTCAATACTGAATAATTCAGTGCGTGATGTCATCAGGGAGTTTGATGCTAATGGCAGTAGTGAACATTTGACCTCTGACCTCCTGTCTTGTCTCCTGGTTGCCAGGAGACATGGACAGCCAGTGGTGGGATCATGGTTCCTGGCACGGCGAGCCTGCACCGATGTCTATGGTATTAAGCCCCGCCCCCACCTGTCTGTCTCTCCTCCATCATGTCTGTCCCTCTTCCATCATGTCTGTCCCTTCTCCATCATGTCTGTCCCTCCTCTATCATGTCTGTTCCTCCTCCATCATGTCTGTTCCTCCTCCATCATGTCTGTGCCTCCTCCATCATGTCTGTCTCCCGTCCATCATGTCTGTCCCTCCTCTATCATGTCTGTTCCTCCTCCATCATGTCTGTGCCTCCTCCATCATGTCTGTCTCCCCTCCATCATGTCTGATGATGCTGTTGCTAAGCGACCACATGTGTTCATCGTTCATCAGCAACCGGTCACATGGCAACCGTCCAAGGATGGAGAGCGTCTGATTGGTCGAGTTCTGCTTAATAAGAGGATGAAGGACGGGACGGTTCCTGCGGATACGGCAGCACTGCTGGGGCTCAAGGTGACACTCTTCTCCTTCTTCTTCTTCTTCTTCTTCTTCTTCTTCTTCTTCTTCTACTTCTCCTTCTTTTTCTATTTCTTCTTCTTCTACTTCTTCTCCTTGTTCTACTTTTTCTCCTTCTTCTTCTTCTTTTTCTTCTTCTTCTTCTTTTTCTTCTTCTTCTTCTCCTTCTTCTCCTCCTTCTTCTCCTCCTTCTTCTTCTTCCTCTTCTTCTTCTTATCCTCCTTCTTCTCCTTCTTTTTCTTCTTCTTCTTCTTCTTCTTCTTCTTCTTGCTCATGGGCAGTGTGTTTCCAGGTGGTCGGGGGGAAGATGACAGAGTCGGGTCGTCTTTGTGCATTCATCACTAAGGTCAAGAGAGGAAGTCTGGCTGACACTGTGGGACACCTGAGACCAGGTAAACACTCACACCTGTGGCCAGGTCAACACTCACACCTGTGGCCAGGGTGACTAGCTGGTCAGCTATTGATAAACATGTACATTTAACAGTTTTTGGAGTTGTTGAATGTCTCATGAATGGTCCGTTCTCACGGATCTCTTTTCCCAGGTGATCAGGTTCTGGAGTGGAACGGTCGGGTTCTTCAGGGAGCCACTTTTAATGAAGTTTACAACATTATCCTGGACTCTAAAGCGGAACCACAGGTGGAGCTGGTGGTATCCCGACCACTCGGGTAGGTCAAAGGTCACACGATTAGCAAATTTCAACACCTGTTGATAAGTACTAACTTTGAATAGAACTGAGGCAGAGTAGAAAAAATAATAAGAATATTCCATGTTTTTCAGTTCCTCTGCGATATGAATCTAAAACTGTTCAGTGGTCTTTAGATTTACTGTGACGTCAGACATTAAGAGCCAATACACATGATAAACTACATGATTTTGTCCACGTGGCTTTTGATCCAGAGTTCTGTTCTGTTACAATATTCTGTTGTTGTTTGTGATTTTTGCTCCTCAGAGATGTTTCCAGAGCAGCAGACAGCTCCCACATCCAGCTGGACTCCAGTGAGTTTATTACACATCATAAGGATCACAAACTGACTCAAAACTACCACAAAGAGATTCAAAATGACTAAAACATACAAACTGACCATTAATAGAGTACAAAACACAAACTGTAAAGAACAGATTTAATCGAGTCTGAAGGAATAGAACCACTAAACGTCGTCTTCTCTACATTCTGTGTTCAGGTTCTAGTTCTTTTGACTCTCAGAAAGTCGGTCCGTCCATGTCCGTCACGTCTTCCAGCCTCTCCAGGCAGGTATCTGTAAGTTTACCCAGCATGCACTTCACCACTGCACGGCACACCCCACAGCCAATCAGCTGTCAGCTAACAAGCGTTTAATGTTGATGTGTGTGTGTTTCAGACTGGTGTGAGGCGTCCTCTGGTTCCCAGGATTCAGGTAACTAGTTTTAGAGAGGAGTGAGACATCTGTCTGTAGTTTTAGTATTTGTAAATTATCAAATCAATTAACATCCGGTCATTCATTTAAGGAGCCGTGCACATCACCACAATTCTGTCCAAGGAAAACCCTAGAGGGATTTTACTTTGAAAGGGAAACAGGAAGTAATTAGTAAAAAATATTAAAACATTTTCATGTCTGTCATAAATTCCACAGATATCAACATTGAAAAGTCAGTAATGTTGCTGGTATGATGTCAGTTTACGGTCAGGAGGTCATTTCCACCGTCTCTAGAAGAAACGCAGCCGCGCTGTTCCACGGCTGTTCTGTAGGCTGTTTTGTAGGCTGTATGTTCCCTGTGTTGTTCTCCAGGGTTCTGTCTGTCCTGATGTGAAACCTGTTCTTTACAGCTGAAGCTCTGGTACGATAAAGTCGGCCATCAGCTGATTGTCACAGTTCTTGGAGCTAAAGAACTTCCTGGTCAAGATGACGGCCGACACAGGAACCCCTACGTTAAGATCTTCTTCCTACCAGACAGAAGGTAAAAAAAAAAGAAACAATCTAGGTGATGATTAGAACATGTGGCCCATTGTTCTCTGGTTTCTGATCCATGTGGTTCTGCAATAGAACCTGCAGAAACTCTGGCCTGGTTCTGTGCAACCTGTAATGAGTCCTGCTCTGTGATTGGCTGTTGATTGGCTCCTCTACTCACAGTGATAAGAGTAAGCGCAGAACAAAGACGGTGAAGAAATCGGTGGAACCTCGGTGGAACCAGACCTTCATGTACTCGCCGGTCCATCGGCGGGAGTTCGGAGAACGGATGTTGGAGCTAACGGTCTGGGATCAGGCCCGAGTCCGGGAAGATGAGAGCCAGTTCCTGGGAGAGGTCAGAACACATGGAGAACATAGAACCTGACATGTTCCACCTGTTTCTTCTTAAAGGAAAAGTCCAGACACGTTTTATATCATTATAGCACTGTCTCCAAGTCCTCATAGAGATGGACTCTGTCTCTCTGTCTCCAGGTTCTCATAGAGATGGACTCTGTCTCTCTGTGTTCAGGTCCTCATAGAGATGGACTATGTCTCTTTGTGTTTAGGTCCTCATAGAGATGAACTCTGTCTCTCTGTCTCCAGGTCCTCATAGAGATGGAATCTGCTCTGTTGGACGATCTTCCTCACTGGTACAAACTTCATAATGTCTCGTCTCTGCCGCTGCCCAACGCCTCCCCCTACTTGCAGAGGAGAGGACTGCAGCCTGAAGACACATCAGCCAGCAGGAGGCTGCAGAGTGAGTACACACTGTACACAGTCGAGTACACAGTAGAGTACACACTGTACACAGTAGAGTACACAGTGACGGGTGAAATCAGAATGGATAGCGGCTGCTGATATCACTCACTCTCAGCTGCTATCTGCCTGTCTCTAAGAAAAATCACATTATCCATCTTGATTTTTGGCCGTCACCATTTAGGTTTTTTGGCCGTTGTCATCTTGGTTTTTGGCCATCACCATCTTGTTTTTTTACTGTCACCATCTAGTATTTTGGCCGTCTCCATCTTGGTTTTTGGCTGTCGTCATCTTTGGTTTTGGACGTCGCCATCTTGGTTTTTGGCCATCGCCATCTTGGCTCAAAATCTCTGGCGATCAAATGTGACTTTAGCGTAAACAAACATGGCGGACGACGGGCTGGAAGAATTAGTGACGTTAGTTTTTACTTTTTAATGAAAATTGAGGAAGGATGGATGGATGAAGTCATGGAGACACATTAAATAAACACTAATCAACAAGTTGGTCCTCTGAGCTCCGTCTTTCTACTTTATGCTTCACGTTTAGCATTAGCTCATGCGTTAGCCGCAGCCGCCATGACGGCAGTGGTTGTCCTTCCTTCTTCAGTCAGCTTGGTTCTCTATTGGCTATCGTTCTTTCCCACATCATCGGCTGTCTTCGGGGTTCCCCACACACAACAGGATATCCCATCACAAATATTGAATACGAACAAATTATTAAATCAGATTATTGAATAAATGTTAAACCCAAGGACACAACAGGATATCTGATCGTAAATATTGAACTTGTTTAATATTTAACATTTGAAATCAGTCCTGTTGTTTGTTTGTGTTTTTCGTCAGTTCATCATCTTGATTTGTTTTTAATTAATTCCATGTTCTTCTTCTATTGTTGATTTTGTTTTACTTTTCTCCCATGATGCTTTGCCAGACAAAAGTCCTTATTATAACTCAGGTAATAACTGCTGTGTGTGTGTTTTGCTGCTGAACTCATAAGTATATATATATATATATAGTATATATATATCATAAGAGGTTCTGTGGGTTCTTGGTGGTGCACCGTTGGTCTTCGATGTCTCAGAATCCTTGAGAATCCTAAAATAGGTTATAGGTTCCTCAAGAGGGTTGCAATTGTCTTCAAGGCCGTCTTAAGTGTGATTTATGCTTTCCGCATCCGCGAGGGCCACGAGTGTCCACATGGCCTAAGTGAGGGGTTCCGTGCATATCCAAATTTTTCTAACTAGGATGTTGAGTGAGTTAAAATGTGAAGCCTTCCTTGAATGTTTATTTGTAGACTCCGGGTGATTGACCTTCCTATAGAGGATTACCTGGAGCTGCTTACCGGCTTTAACTCCTCTCTCTCTCTCTCTCTCTCTCTCTCTCTCTCTCTCTGCAGGGTCTCAGAGGATCAGTGACAGCGAGTTCTCAGATTATGACTGTGAAGACGGCATCGGGGTGATATCAGGTGAATTTCATGTTCCATCATGCACTGCAGCGCTTGCAGCTCAGTATTAAAGCCCACTGGTCTGACCGAGCCCTACGAGCCAGACTCTGGCGGGTTGATGGTTCCACTCTGTTTCTCTGTGTGTCCAGACTACAGACTGAATGCGCGGGACTTCCACAGCTCCACCCTCTCAGTGCCAGAGCAGGTGATGTCGTCCAATCATTGCTCTCGATCCGATCTGGTCAGGATGAGGCCACAGTCGCCGAGCCAGCCGCCTCCGCACAGGTAACCAGCTGTGTGTTTGTGTGTCATCATTCATCCAAATGAACCTTCAGTTTACACTCACTGTCACTCTCTCGTCATCCCTCACACCTGACCTCTGACCTCTGACACCCTGACACCCTGACCTCTGACATCCTGACCTTTGTCCTCTGACACCCTGACCTCTGACACCCTGTCCTCTGACATCCTGACCTTTGTCCTCTGACACCCTGACCTCTGACACCCTGTCCTCTGACACCCCGACCTCTGACACCCCTGACACCGTGACACCCTATCCTCTGACACCCTGACCTCTGAACCCCTTGACTTCTGACCGCTGACCCCCTGATCTTTGACCTCCTGATCTCTGACACCTTGACCTCTGACCTCTGGTTGCTAGCGGTAACCCTCTGTACCCGTTGTACCGGGAGGACGCCGTACGGTTGCTGCGAGGCTCCAAAGTGAGCCGAGCGTACTCCGACGCCGGCCAGTACAGCAGCCTGGACAGGTAACTATGGCAACACACCTGATCCGGGTCATCTGGACACCGTCCAATTAGCATACAGTGTACTGGCTTGATTACTGGTGGTAGTACTGGTGTGATTACTGGTGGTAGTACTGGTTTGACTACTGGTTGTAGTACTGGTTTGATTACTGGATGTAATAGTGGTTCAGTTAGTGATTGTAGTGCTGGTTTTAGTACTGGATTTTGTACTAATTGTAGTCTTGGTTTTAGTACTGGTTATACTACTGGTTTTACTAGTGGTAATACTAGTTGTAGTACAGTTTGTAGTACTGGTTTGTCTGACTGTTCTCTGTATATTCAGGAGATCACTGAGGAGAGCGTCTGCTGCCACCTCTCTTGATTCCCACGACAGGTACTGCAACTGTTGTAGGAGTACTCACAGTAGTAGTAGTAGTAGTAGTAGTAGTAGTACTCATAGTACAAGTAGCAGTTATGATAAAAGTCATCACATTCTCATGTACATGTATGTGTTTTAGATACTTTAACGGCCCAAACCAAACCCAATGGACCAACCAAATGATGAATGGGACCTTCGATGACTACGGGTAAGCACCGGGGCTTATGGGTAATGTATTGTTAGAGGATGGCTTTATACGACACACCAGTTACCGCTCAGTGATGTTTTACTTCCTGTTAGTTGTTGATCAGTCAGGTGTCAGAGTTCAAAGGGGTGTATTCTCACACCTGAAGGTGCAGGTGTGATCTGACATGTTTTTGTTCTTCAGTCAGGACTTCATCCCCGACTTCCCCTACGAACCTGACGCCTACGACGAGGAACTGCTCAGGTAAACACACAGACAGGTAGACGGGTAGATGGGTAGTCATATAGACAGTAGACAGGTAAACAGGTAAACAGACAGGTAGACAGTAGACGGGTAGACAGTAGACAGTAAACAGGTGGACAGTTAGACAGTAGACGGGTAGATGGGTCGACAGTAGACAGTAGACAGTAGACAGTACACAGTAGACAGTAAACAGGTAGACAGGTGGACGGGTAGACGGGCAGCCGCTGCCTTGCCTCCCTCCTGTCAGATTGGTAGTTTGAGTCCTGTTGTTGTTGCTTTTTAACAGGGTGGACCCGCGAGCCGGATCGCCCCTAACAAGTCCAATGGGAACGCCGGTCTTCGGCCGCCGAGGACGCCAGCTGCCCATCATCCCGCCCAAAGGAGCTCCGGACAGAAGTACGTCTATTAGTTACCTCTCGCTCCCGTCGGCTAGCGGTACGACCACAATAAGGGTCTATAGTTCTGGGGTTCCGGGGTAGCCAGCTGATATCCAGGCCAACACTTCCTGTTCAGTGTGCTGCTCATTATTTACAGTCCGATTAGCAACTTGAGATGTGAGACGACGTGTACGACCAGATTGTTTCACCAGCATCCAGTTTACAAGATCAAGAAGCTGAATCATCATCAGACAGTAGCTGTTGGGTTCCCAGAATGCATTTCAGCCGATGTATTCCGCCTCTTTTGCTCTCCACACAGACTTGCATTCAACCAAAGCCTGCTCATTGGTTGGTCAATACTACTCGAACTACAAACAGAAACCAGAACGCTTCCGATACCAAAATCTGGTCCCGTAGCTAGCTAGGTTGTCTGTCTCAGGAACTGGCTGGTTGGCTAGCTAGCTTGTCTAGAGACTGACAAGCTAGATAACGCCTGAGATGGAGAGAAAGGGTTGCTAATAGTTGAGCCTAAATATTGCTTAACATTTTGTTAATTTTGTTTGTGCTCATCGTGATGCCTCATCTCACATTTTGTCAGTGGCCTTGTTATTTCTCTAAATCTCTGAAGACAGTCACGATAAGCAGTAAAAGAACAAAACTTGCTATGTGATTGGTTAGCTGTTGAAACAGGTCCTGTGATCATTCATCATGTCTGTTTTCATTCATCTGTCTGATCATCTTTTCTTTTTCTTTTCCCCAAACTCTTCGGCTGTCCATCAGTTTTGACCACGCCCACCATGGGAGCACCAATGGCAGCTGTAGCTCCTCCCACTCCATATCATCAGGCCCCTCCTCCTGTCCACAGACAAGCTCCACTTCCTGCCAATCAGCCTAAGCCTCCTCTCATACGAATCCAAGCCCCGCCTCCTCCTGGACCCGCCCACCCCCACCCACCTCCTGCACCTGCTCCAGTGCCAGCCCCGGCCCCAGCACCGGTACAAGTCCAAGCCCCGCCCCGAGCACCGGTACAAGTCCAAGCCCCGCCACCAGCTGCGGTACAAGTCCAAGCCCCGCCCCCAGCACCCGTAAAAGTCCAAGCCCCGCCCCCAGCTGCGGTACAAGTCCAAGCCCCGCCCCCGGCACCCGTACAAGTCCAAGCCCCGCCCCCAGCTGCGGTACAAGTCCAAGCCCCGCCCCCGGCACCCGTACAAGTCCAAGCCCCGCCCCCAG
>CAKAOH010036404.1:0-48155 GCA_916701665.1 Sebastiscus tertius | reverse complement strand
TAGATCACAGATTCTATTTAAACATGTCCCCCCAGTTTGTGTGTCCGGGTCTCCTAGCTTAATCCTGGAGCGTTTACATTCATATGAATTATCAAATGACTGCGGCTCATTAAAATAAGAGAGTCTGAACATCACAGAGAGAGACAGCCACAGAGAGACCGACTGACTTAGTGAATTTAACAGAAACAGAGAGATTACATTTGGCCGGCCATGCGGGATTGCGAAGCCAAAAAAACTGACTGAAGGAAAAATGTTGTTTGTGAGAAGAATGATAAGAGGGATTAAGACACATCTGCTTTCCGTGCACGCACACACTGTACTTATGTGAATGAATTCACAGCCGTTCTAACAGAGAGGAAACTCAAGGAAAACCTTTTTGCTATTATTTACTGCCAAAATTAAAAACTACTGTGTTCAAATACAAGGAAATACTCACTTATACATACACTACTCCTCTGTAGCATCCAGAAAGGACGTTTGCTTTCCTTCTCAGACTCAAACTCACAGCTATGACAGAAGGACAGAAGCTGAGAGAGAAACAAAGCGTATCTTCTTCTATTATAACAGAGAGCAGGAAGCTCAAATAATCCCGACTGCAGGTCAGGAGGATTTGTCATTAATCTTATTCCTGTCAGTGGATGCTTTCTGTTGACCTCTGCTGCCTGTCAGTTCAACAGCGTTATGACCTGTACCGCAGTGAAGACGGGTATAGCCTTTAATATACACACACAGCATAGTTCTGGACACAGTCATTATGACATTTAAAGGAGACATATCGTGCTCATTTTCAGGTTCATACGTGTATTTTGGGTTTCTACTGGAACATGTTTACATGCTGAATATACCTGTATTCACCCTCTGTCTGAAACGCTCTTTAAACTCCAATCCCGAAAAAGTCCAGTCTGCTCTGATTGGCTTGTGAGAGAAATATGGCGTATACCTTTGCAAAGGTGGTTCTCAAGCTGTGAGCCTGTACTGGGTTGTCTTATTTCACAGTTTGTGGGTTGGTATAGGCACTCCAGATACCTAAATGGAGGTGCACAGGCACTGAAAAAGCAAGTTTTTCATGATATACGTCCCCTTTAATGCTTCAGTAGGCAACACATTTTTGGCATCATTGGGCAAAAATTCCATAATAACCTTTCAGCATATTGTAATTCAAGTGTTCTGAGACACTTCTGCTCCTCCTCATGGCTCTGTTTTCAGGCTTTAAAAATATCTAGCCTGTGACGGGAGACTTTGACCAATCACAGGTCATTTCAGAGAGAGAGAGAGCGTTCCTATTGGCTGTGCTCAGGCTGGTGGGCGGGGCTTGGTATTTCCTCAGCAGATCTCAACATGGCTGCTGGGTCTCAAACTTTCTCATTCTACAGCTAATCAGTGCACTACAAGATGATTCTGAGAACATCTGAGGAGAGAAATAGGCATTACAGTAACAGAATATTGATTTGAATTTGATCAGCGCTGCCTAGTTTGACCGTTTAGTCGGAGTTTACGAGTGATTGACAGCCGGCTCTCATAGACGGCAGCTGGACGGCAGATTCCAGATCAGCTCTGACTGGTTGTTTTACTCTGGTCTGTGAAATCTTGCAGGAGCACCGGAGGGCACCGGAGGACACAGAGACACATGATTTACTGTCTCATGCACTACTGTCAGGATATAGTGACCGTTTTTAATCACATTTGCTCCATTTCTAGCCACTGCAGCTTTAATATCTTACAAATAAGCTGCAGAGAAGCAAAACAAATATGATGATGCTAAGATTGCTTCCTACTGTTTCCTAATATCACATAACATGGATACCACTGCCACTATGAATCCACATGTACGCACACACACACACCCCCGAGAGGTAATGGCCACTCAACTGCACACTTAAATGGCATGCTTAACTGCACTTAGGCTCATTTCTCTTCTTGTTCACGCTTCCCAACATTCGTCACGTGATCAGCTGCCTCCAACAACACATTAAGCCAGTGGTCCAGCGGCATGGCACATTTGTTAAGAGGCTTTCATGGAGCTACATACCGCTGATAATATTCTAAGAATTCAGCCAGCACACAAACAAATAAAGAACATCCACAGCGCCACACTGTTGTCTCAACTAAAGGCTGAATGCAGAGTGCTATTTTAATCAGGCACTCTGATGTTTTCAGGCTCCTACATGGCTAGCTTCTAATGAATATCATTCGGCAAATACACAACTAAAACATTTCTATTAGAAAGAGGAGCACCACTTACTAAAAATGTTGTGTATTTCATCCTTTCTTATAAACTTTCCCTCTGATATTGTTCCGAAGATATCACATTCATCAGACATAACAAAGCCCTAACAGCATGAAGAGGAAGGTGTAAAACCCTTTCTCCTACTGCGAAAACTCTCATCAAACTGCAAAAACCAAACGATGCAGCGTCAGATCCTTCAGATGTTACAGAGCGAGTTGCTTGTATTTCTTCTTGTGCTCCATAATTCAGCAGCACCTCTATGTATAGTGGCTCATGAAAACAGGGGAGTGTATCAATAATTCACTGGCATCTCATGTAAAAATAGTCAACAACAGAGTGTGATGGAAATGGACAGATACGCTCCTCTAGAGGAGTGAAGGAAACTTCAAATGTGACTGGAACTATATTCAAACTGGAAGGTCATCTGTCTACATTTCTGGCTGCATGGCAAAGAATATGTCGACGGATTTCTCCGGGTCTAATTGGAAATAATCATAATTTATGTCTTCAAGTGTAGCACAGGAAAGTAATAATGAAGAGGGCGACTGAGACGGATATTAAGAAGACAAATGAGAACAGGTTTCTGACATTGAACATTCAAATTTGACATTTCCATTAAAGGTAGTTTTAACACGACAGCAGCCCGTCTGTGTCTTCCTGTTCCAGCGTATGCTCATTGTCCCTCGCCTTTCCCTCCGCTCCATGATGGACGGCCTCCCATCGCCTCCCACTGGCCTTGCCTGAGGTCATTTTGCTTGTGTCATACAGTTGCACAAACACTTCACATCCCTGCAATTAAATCCACAATCATGATTTGCTTGTGTGTAATGATTCCTAAAGGATAACTCCAGTCATTAAGCCCCCAGCCCCCGTTAACTCTCCTATTTCATCTCAGCTCCATTTGGCTCTGCTAAAATGCTAAAATTTACATATTTACAGCCAATATCTCTCCATCACACGCAGGTTCCTGAATGGTTAGAAAGAGTAGAGTAATATATATCAGAGATGAACACTGTCTCATCATAGCTGCCATTAGAGCTGCACACTCCTATGCATACTATAGTGTATTGGAGAGGCCAATATCACATTTAGGCTGCGTCCGTTGTCATTTTGCGTCTGAGTTATGGGAAACATTAGTAGGTGAAAAAAGAACGTCCTTTGATTTTGAATTGTGTTGCTGCTTCTGCTACCCGGAGCTACGGACAGATAAAATCAGCTGGGCCAATATATTGGCCAATATTGTTATTATTATTATCATTGCAGCTATATCCGTATCAGCATACATATCAGCTGATAAGTAACAAGAAACTGTGTACAGAAATGCCAAAGATAGATCTGTTTGAGGTGGTTTAGGCACAGTGTCTCCGTAGAGTCGTTTGCCCACCAGAGAGCACAAAATGTACTGCTCGTTACATATCTTTATGATGCTTTATAAAAAACAATATATAAGAGATCATTATCAACATTTGATGGGTAAATATAAAATAATAATATCAGATTTTATAGATCACTATTGACTTCAACAATCCAGTATTAGTCAGGCTGTAGTTTTGACTTTCAAGTTCCTCTTTCATTATTCCCAACTCCCACTGTGACAGAATTTTTTTTGCATAAATAAACTGCAAATCAGCAGCTCCAGATGCCTCAAACTGCAACTGGAAAGATTCCACGAGGCTTTCATAACAAGTTCAATCACTGTTGTCAATCTGTGAAAGAGCATCGCCAAACAGAAACGTATGAATCTGTGTCTGATTTTAGAAAGCTTGTTCCTTTAAGAAGAGAGAGCCTGGCCAATGGTAGCCCATCCAGAAAATCCTTCAATCGGCTATTGGCAAAACATCCCAGAATAGCGCCTGATTGTTTGTGTCCTCAAAATCTGGAACCTCTGTCTTTCTCAGATGCAGATTACCGGCTCTGGTCCAAAACATCTGACTTCTGATAGGATGAAGTCACGGCAGACCCGGTCGACCTTGAAATCAATTTCATCAGAGCTGCTACCAAATTTTCCAGATTTATTTTTCCTTTTTTGGAAACTGTACTGAGTGTCTGCATAATTAACATCCATGTGCTTTGATTTGTAGATGCTTGTCCTCTTCAGCAGTGCAGTGTCTCATGTTTGGCACACAGTGTATTGTAGGGTTGCCAAGACTGGTCACATTATACATTTTAACACTGCAGATTTTGTAACTGACGCACCCACGATGCAGTCGCTGACCACTTTTATAGAGCTAACACATGTTGCTAACCACATTGATGTCAAAACACAACTTAGTTACACTCCAGTTTTTATTCTTTTGACCCAAACTCTGAATTGTTCTTGATGCCAGAGACACAGGTGAGATGTCTTTCACAAAAGCAAAACCCTCATTCTGTCACTGAGGAATGAGGGACAACAGAAACAGTGCCAAACACAAACGCTCTCACAAATGATTTCTGACATACTATAAATTCATAGACGCCAAGCTCGAATGCTAAAGGAAGACTACTGACCTCATTTCTCCTCTGTGGTTGGACTGAGGTTTGAAGCTTCAAACCAAAGTGTTACACAAATGTATCACCAGACAAAAAAAAAGATAAGCATCCAGTTTTTTTTCAGGATAGAAAACTCCAGAAACTGCAACAGCCCATCATATTGCAATGATGGAAGTCAACCCATTGACAAAGTCTCCTACGTCATAATCTACACACAGATCTGTCCAACAGCTCGCTGGTCCTCATGGACACATCTGCTGCTAACAGCTCTGATAGTAGCACAGTTTTACCTGTTGGGTCTCCTGCCAGCTCTGGACGCAGCCACACTCAGCCGGCCACAGGTCACAGCTCCCCCCCTTGGCTCTTACTGCCGCCAAGCGGCCGGGGCTCCTGGAGGACATGCTGTCCACATGCCAGGCCGTCATCTGGCCCCCCCTTCGGGGCAGGGTGGCACCGCCAGGGACGGATCTGTAATGGTTCCGCTGGTGGTGGTGGTGGTGATTGTCGGGGTGCTGCTGATGCCAACTGAAGGAATATGGCACCTCCCCACAGTCCCCCCTTCCATCCAAGTCTGGTAAGCAACTCTGCTGCTTGCTCAGGTAAGCAGTCATGCTGCCGCCACGCAACGCTAACCTCTCCTCACTTCAGCACCTTGTCTTTCTGTTCCTCTTCTGTAGGTTTACTGGTACAGTCATCAAACACAAGACGCGGTCCTGCTTGATGCATGAGCCGCTCACTCTGGCAAAATGAAAGATGAATGAACCGACTGGCTGCTGGAGCTGTACGGGCTACATAGGGTGTGTGTGTGTGAGACTGTGTGTGTGTGTGTGTGTGTCAGAGCTTCTGGAGTGGAAGAACGATAAATGGGAGGGAAAGAGAAAGGGGAGGGAGGAAGAGGGAAGAGAGAGAGAGAGAGAGAGAGAGAGAGAGAGATACACGATGCAAGTGAAATGGAGTGGAGGGAGGAGAGCTGCGGGAGGGAGGAATGGGGTGAGAGAGGGAGACGAGTAAGAGAGAATGTTAGAAAGGAGAGAGGCAGATAAGAAGAGCAGGAGATAGAGAGAGAGATAGAGAGATAGAGAGAGAGAGAGTTGTCAGTGCATTGGCTGCCAGCCCTCTGTCAATAAATGACTCAACTGGCAGTGCTGCTCGACAGCATCCGCACCTCCAGGCAGAAACAATTGATGGTCGCTGCTGCTGGGAATTGGAGGCAACGGGATTTTGAATTACAAATCCCCGGGCTGCTACTGTGGGAGTGGCTGCGTCTGAAGGGTCTAAGACAAGAAGGTAAAGAAGAGTTTCCTCCAACAAAGCTTTGTGACACCAGCTCTGCATTTAAAGCAGAAATGAATATTTACAGGATCAATAACAATGTCTGATTAGACGGGTGTTTTAGTGTCGAATCCACAGAGGATTGTCACCCAGCGCTTTTCAGTGGGCACACTCAACTCTCAGCAGTTCAACAGCTGTTTTCACTCAACCCATCATACGCTCTACCTGCCCAGCCCCAAACAGCAGATGGACGAACAGATATGTGTCTTGGTAATTGGTGGTGGAGACCCAAAACAGAGCTTAAAAGGATGACGAATGTTGGACTTACTGTCATCAGGTGGATCAGCCCAGCCGCACAGCAGTTTGTGAAATAGTCACAAAATGTAATGTATTGATTCGTGTGTACATAGACACGAATTTCACATTTTTTTTTCGTGATGGTGCAGCATGAAATCAATTCGTAAGTAATCCACTTACTTGTGAATTGGGAAGTATAAAAAGCAGCGAATGCCGTGTAAGAAGAAGGTCGGGGTGGATGGGTGGGTCAAAAAAACACAGGACTGTCACCAGGAGACAGCTGTTTGTGTCCCGTGTGAAACCACAAGTCAGAGTTGAATTATTTGTCACATAACTTCCTCACTTAAGTTACAGCACTTCCAGAGTTATTTGAACCCAAACTGCGATCTTTTCCTAAAGCTAACTAGGTAGTTTCATTTTGAAAAGACTGGACCGGAAATTGACACCTGCGTCACATGTTGCTGGACATTCGTAGGAAAACATACAAAATATACGTATATACATATAAAACATGCCGGCCCTACGCCTTCTTTCTGGAGACTTAGGGAGAATTTGTTCTTTATTCCTCATCAAATACAATATCTCCTTCCTTTTCTCTCTAGTTGTGTTTCTCCAAGGATTCAGAAACACAGAAAAGCAAACAGGAAGAGGGTAAAGAAAGTGCAACCAATCCCACAAGCCACCGATCCTCACACATTGATCCAAACCTTTCGAAACCTCAATCTCACAGCTGAAGGGTTAGCATGCGTTGTTAGGCATTAAACTTACTGGGAGCATGCTAATTCAATCTGATCAGAAACTGCATTTTCTTGACTACCACCTTCACCCCTTCGCTTCTTCAGTCAGATAGAATCAGGGCCATATAGGGCTTTTAGTTACGAGCAACTGATGCTGAAACATCCAGCTTTAGCATCGACATTACCGTACGCCTCAGGGTGTCTGAAACACACAGATGTACGTAGACCTACTATGTATATTCTGAATTCTCATGTGGATATAATCTCACGCTTGTGATATAAAAAGGAGCTTTTGCTATGGAAAGATCCCCGTTTTCTCTGCACCACCAGTACCGCCATCACTCGGTGTGTTATGTGATGTTTTAGTACGTGTGTGTGTGGGCGTTATCATTATCCATTCTATCTACCAGAGGCAACAGCCACAAAACAGTCCAGTGATGGAGAATAATACCTCATCAGAGCCGACTGAGGCAGCGAACCCTCGTAGGAGAGAGAGCAGCAGTGGGCTGCCTGAGTGTGTGTTTGGGGGGGAAGATGAAGAGCGTGTGTGTGGGCAGCAGGGGGCATGGTTGGATGGATGGTTGGTCAGTTAGAAAAAAATGCACACATCAACAAACACAGACCTCTCAGCTCAGTTGCCGTTCCGGACGTCCGTCCCCCTCCAGTCACTCTTCCATGTGCTTTCACGTTTGCCCATGCACGTGCCTAATTTCATTATAAAAGGGTGCTGATGCTTTCCTGCATTGCTGCGCTATTAAATCACACCCCATTTGAAGATAGATGATGGTCTGTGTTAGAGGCTGAATCATGACCTATACTGCAATATTGTATACAACATGAACTTTAGAATTCAGATTTACAACAATATTAGACATGAAACAAACATGCAGGGCCCTATTTAAATGTAAAGTGCATGCCGCAAGCGCATTTAGGGCAACTCCTCTATGGCTAGTTAAAGGGCGCATAATCTGGGTGCATAGTAAAGCGCAAGGAGCAAAGGGGTTGTGTTTAGTCTCTTAATTAATCATAGGTGTGTTATTGTGGGCGTAACAGGAATCAAACCGATCAGTGTCGTCTCCCGTTCCCTTTAAAAAAACAGGTGCGTCTGCACATTGGCGCGTTGCTATTTAAAAGGTGGATTCAGCTACTTGGAGAAGGGAGCAGGTTTCTGCTGAGGAAACAGATCTGCTCATGCACAAAGTGAAAGCGTGATGCATGTGGTCGATGGGACGGTAGAACCTCTGCACACCATCACCACCGTCACATCAACAACTCCACTTGGGAGGGGCAGTGCCTGTCCAAATTATATTATAATTAATGTTAAATATGACAAATATGTATTGATAAACTGTATTAGTTTCCGATGCTACCCATGGAGGTGCTCGGACCGAGAGGGTTGAGCGGGAGCCGGGCTTGCAGCGGGGTGACGGCCGACAACCTATGACTACACTCGCACACACAGAAGGGGATGATGAGAGGAGATGCTGAGCGTAGACGGAGTCGTGTACTGTATGTGAACACCGTCCACAAGAGGCGTAAAAACAGCACTCACGGATTCATCGTGACACATTTTATTATAAAAAACAAACCTGTGTGGGGGAAGCCTCCGAGTGTGTGACAGAGGAAATGTGCTGCTTATAACATGAGCCACGGGGCGTCTCTGTTGCTGTCGGTGATCTCTCTGATCACGGTGGTCACACCATCTGCAGGATTTCACAGACCGGAGGAAAACAACCAATCAGAGCTGATCTGGAGTCTGCCATCTATGAGAGCTGTCTGTCAAACACTCGCGAACTCTGACCAAACGGTCAAACTAGGCAGCGCCGATCAAATATGAATCAATATTCTGTTACTGTAATGCCTATTGCTCTCCTCAGATGTTTTCAGAAACATCTTGTAGTGTACTGTTTAGCTGGAAAATGAGACAGTTTGTGACCCGGCAGCCATGATGAGATCTCTTGAGGAAATACCAAGCACCGCCCACCAGCCGGAGCTCAGCCAATAGGAACGCTCTCTCTGAAATGGCCAAAGTCTCCCGTCACAGGCTCAATTCTTTAAAGCTATTACAATATGCTGAAAGGTTATTATGGAATGATGCCAACAATATTCTGCCTACTGCAGCTTTAAATACCAGAAAAATACTGTGGCATTGCCTTTAGACCAGGTTTTTGTTGGTCATTGGCGCAATCAATTTCTGCTGCCTCAAGATAGCAACGCGCCAACAAAGCGCCTGACTACACCTCATTTTAAGACCAACCACGCCCATGGGCGCACAGATGGGTGCAAGTACATTTATTATTTACACAACGTAGGCGTGCAAATGACAACTGCGTCGGTCTGAAACTAGCAACGACAGATGTGCTGCACTGTGCACCGCTTTACGCCGGGTGTAAGATAGGGCCCGCAATGTTTGGTCTTTAGAGGCACGATGGGATCCACAACCTTTAGTGACATTTATCAGGAACATGGACATCCTGAAAGAATCATCATCACCATTATCACGCTGCACACCTCAGGTAATGTTTCTTCAACACAGTAAGGTTTCCTGGGCTAGCTGGAGGATGTTAGGATACGAGGTTTGGGATTCAGGGCAGGCTTGTATTTGTCCCTTCATGTTGGGGTATGTCTGTATTTATAGAAACAAATTCATAAATATATGAATTTATTCATCTATTTAATTAACTTCCATTAAAGTCCACAACACACGCACACGTCAGTGGAGAGTCTCTCTTTTAGTGACTCATGCAGAAATCTGTTCTGCCCTGTTTACACTCTAATCCTCCTCTCTGCATGGACTGATGCTATCTGCAGTACACAGGTGTGTTATACACTCCAACAAACAGTGAGTCCTGTAATACTGTCACATTTTAATCCCTGCCTCTCTAGCTAGAGCCCACAACACTGACACTACTGACTAACACATCCCCTCACTAAGACCTTTCCTGCTCTCGTTGATTCGGCAGGTTTTCATCGTCGACGCAGAAGCGTTGCACCCGCCCTCCTACCCCCCCCCCAGGTAAATACTGTTATCTCTGTCTGAATTAAAATGAAAGAAAATAAGACTCAAAATAAAACTCAATTTGGTAGTTTTGTGCAGAAATTGTCTCAGGAATGTGCAATACATAATGTAGCCCTGCCATGGTTTGAGAATATTCCAGCAAAGGATAGAACGGCGTTTCCTCGATCTCAGGTCCTCTAGAAGCCCCTAATCTCTCCTCACTCCTCGTCTCCTCTAGGTGCATTTGAGGGATTGGGAGATCCTCTGTGATGGAGGAGGAGGAACGATATCCGTGTCACGGGAGGAGAGAGGACGGGAGGAAGCATAAGCGTAATGAAAAGCACCCGTTGTCACTTCTCTCAGACACCATTTGACCCTTGACACAAACTTGGGATGAGCCAATCAAAATCTGACAAGTCATTTCGTGTGGCGGTGCCAGTTGACTGAACAGCTCTCAGCCAAAGGGCCTTTGTGGTTAAACATAATCTTCTCTGCATCGAGGAGAACTCCTGAATTGCTTTAATGGACCATTTTTTCCATCCTGTGCCGTTGACATGTGGCCTGTTTTTCATTCATGGAGTTCAAGATTACAGGACATTTACAAAAGCATGATTAACCCCACTGGGGAGGGGGGGGGGGGGTTAATCCTTGGACCCTGCTACCCGCAAATCATGTTTTTCACAGGACGTTTTCAATCAAAATGCAGAGAGATATGCTTCACTTTATAACTCAACATTTCAAGAGCATGCAGGAGTGCCAGAAAAAGAATGGATTTATGGAGGCATGATGACCTCTCTACCTGGCGTTAAAATAATATACAAAGAAATACACATCAAGTGTAAAGTCTTTGTGCAAATACATTGATTGAAAGACACAGTGATCCAGTCATCCAAACAATCTCTCCTGTCAGACACTCAGATATATTTGGCCACTTTAACAAAATGTAAATGCAAAGATGTGCATTAATTGTAATTGGAAGTGTACCCTGAATCTGACCTAATAACTGAAGGTGCATTGAAACCTTGTCTATCGTTGGTATTTCAGTGAGGTAATATACATTGCATTTTATGCAATACATCCAACTTGCCACATGGGGGCACTTACAGTTCAGCTGCAAACTGTAGGCCTGACTAACTAGCAGCATTTAAGAGTATCCTTGAGGAAAATCTGCAGCTCTCTTCACAAACAAGTCGCACAGTAATGTCTTTCCGAGGAGGGCAGAGGAAAGGAAACGTAGTTTAAGAAATGCAGCAGCCGTTTCTTCATGATCCCAATCCAACTTTACAATACACCTGTTTATTCTCAGAGCAGGCATGTTCCACCCAGTCACTGCCTGGTGACTGATGTTCATGTGCAGCTTTAACAAAGACTCAGACAAATCAAATTGTAATTCTGAAAACATTCTGAAATCCTGACTCAGGTGTGGATGAGCCATCTGGAGAACTGAGAGCCGTCCCAGTGGGTCGGCCAACAACACTGTCACAGCAGAAGCACTGATACAAAAAGGCAGAAAACTGTCCTATGTTGTATAATCTCATACCAGACCGGTCGGCTCCAGGTTTTTTTGAAAAAGAAATGTTTCGTATTTTACTTATTTTTTTCTTTTTATGTGACGGGGTGGTACTTACATGGCTGGCCATTGACGCACCCATGTCTGCATTAGTCATACTATGTTATATATAATGTATGTGTACCACGTAAGTGCTAAAAAAAGCTAAATAATAATGAATATCTGACAAATGTTTAATGAATGAAGTCCCTTATGTGGGCAGGGCAAAACTGTGAGATGTAGTTTCAAAGTAACATGACTGCCACACACATCAGCTGAGTCATGCTGCATCATCTAAAACACACACATATATAAATATATATATATATTATATATATAAAAAGTCCCACATGTGTGTATGTATGTGGTCTGTGTGTAAGACACACGTGTGTCACGTGTGACCTGATGCTTCGGCCGTTACCATGGTAATGGACCTCCAAATCAGTATCTGAATGCAGCGTTTTGTTTTGTTTTTTTAATTATTCCATAGGCAAGCGAGAACAAAAAATTCTGATCTAAATGAATTTTTCTCTTGTTTTTATGACTTAACAGGTGAAAAAAAATGTTTTGCCAGGATAATGTTTTTAATTTACCTAGAAAGTTATGTAACATTGCTGTCGTGCCTTTCTTTTGGCTAGAAATGTATTTAATCGGCGCAAATCTGCTATTAGCGTGGGGCTGTTGGAGGGGTCAGGGGAGTTTGCCCATCCAGGCTACATGTATTTTGTAGACTTGGAAAAAGCTTACAACCATGTCCCTCTGGGTAGTTCTATGGGGGGTTCTGCGGGAATATGGGGCACCGGGGTCGCTGTCACCAGCCATCCGGTCCAAACATGTTTCCAGTGGGCGTTGGCCTCCACCAGGGTTGTCCCTTGTCGCCGGTCCTGTTTGTGATTCTCAAGGACAGGATCTCAAGGCGCATCGAACCGTGACCTTCAGCGCGCACTGGAGCGGTTTGCAGCCGAGTGTGAAGCGGTCGGGATGAGAGTCAGTACCTCCAAGTCTGAGGCTGTGGTGCGAAACGGGAAATGGGAGTCAGTCTTTGCCCCAAGCGAGGGAGTTTAAGTATCGAGGGGTAAAATGGAGCGGGAGATGGACAGGCGGTTCGGCGCAGCGTTGGCAGTTATGCGGGCGCTGTACCGGACCGTTGTGGTGAAAAGGGAGCTGAGTACCGGTCCATCTACGTTCCAACCCTCACCTATGGTCATGAGCTTTGGGTAGTGACCGAAAGAATGAGATTGCGGATACAAGCGGCCTAAATTAGCTTCCTTCATAGGGTGGCTGGGCTCAGCCTTAGAGAAAGGGTGAGGAGCTCAGACATCCAGAGGGAGCTCGGAGTAGAGCTGCTGCTCCTTCACCTCTAAAGGGACCAGCTGAGGTGGTTCGGGCATCTGATCAAGATCCTCCTGGACGCCTCTCTTTGGAGGTTTTCTAGGCACGTCCAACTGATAAGAGGCCCCGGGGTAGACCCAGAACACACTGGAGAGATTATATATCTCGTCTGGCCTGGGAACGCCTCGGGATCCCCCACTCTTCTTTATCTTTGATACCAATTAATGTGTTTACGATGTGTGTTTTTGGTGCCCCTTGACGCTGGTATCCTTTAAGGTATTTACACTACACAATCTTACAGTAATCTGTCTAATTCCAACATTAAATCTCATCACTAAAACTGTCTTTTCTCACTTGGAAAAGCAGCTGGTCTCTGCCCATGCCTCTCCTTCTCTGCTGCTAAAACTCTGATCCATATCCAAACTTAAGGACTTTATGGTTCATCATCCAAAAGTTGTTAAACTCCAGTACATCCAGAACGCTGCTCGTCTGCTCACTGATTCCTGCTCCTGTGACCACATCACCCATGTCCTAAAACACGTCCACTGGCTCCCTGTCCCACAATGGATCCAATTCAAACTTTTACCTTTCCCTCACCCACCTTCTCCACACTGCCACACTCCGTCCTGCAGCCTCGGTTCACCTGACACCCTATTCACCCTATTCACCCTCTGCACAACCCCGCCTTCACCCGATGTCAGCTGGGATCGGCTCCAGCCCCCCCGCGACCCTGATTAGGATAAGCGGTTGAGGATAATGAATGAATTAATGTCAGTGTAAGTGGAGAGGGGTGGAAATAAACACAGTGGAAACCTAAAAAAGCCAATATGTTGATGTGACAGATCACCAGATACTCCATTAACTGACACAAGGCAAGTCTCACAGGAAACATATTCTATCTAATGAACTCCATCAATTTAAGGAACCTGTTGGATGGAAATCTACATTTCTAATTACACTGCGTATAAGAAATGGAACAGGCTGTTAAATCAGAGGAGCGGTGGACAGTTTGATTATCGTTGCATACATAGCGTGGTGGCGTCTCAGTGTTTAAACTTACAATGAAGGATCTTGTGGCGGTGTCATTAAAGAGCTATCTTTGTTTAGTCAAGATTAAAATAGCTTTACCCTAAGAGACCGCACTGCTGCCTTCTGCTCTTTTTATGTGACTTTATTTCGTGCTTTTGTTCGTCTGTTATCTTCCGTTTGTCTCGATGCTGCGTTCTCGGCCAGGTTGCCATTGAAGAGGAATTGTAATCTCAGAGGGATTCAAATGCGGTTCAATAAAGATTGAATAGGTAAAACCTGTGTCCTGGTATCATACACTGTTGTATACAAGGCATTATTTGTCATATTGATTCGCTAAAGCGCTGGAAAGAAAGGTGTGATGCAAGTGTGAACAGATATATAGTCTCTAAGCTTCTGGCTTTCTAACCTGTGATTCGTCCTCGGCGCCACAGTGCCTCTTCTTCAGCTTCTCTGTCAGGGACTGTTTCCACTTGCAGACGGTAACTAGCGAGGGCCATTTCACCGGGCTCAAATTGAGATTGAGCCCCATACTCAAGCTCCCCAGGTCCGGGGCCCAGCCTCGCAAGACGTCCATGGACAGTCTTTTCTTGAGGGTCCCCAGGCCCTCGGAGGAGTGCGGAGGGGACAGCAGGTTTGGAACACTTCCTCCGTAGCCCAGGGATGTGTTACTCATCACGCTGTCCCACCGGCGCTTCAGCATAAAGCTCATCTTGAACCTGGTTTTGTACGTCCAAATGTACCCTTTACTGACACCAGAGGTCACCGAGCAGGTCACACAGCTTCTACAAACAACCAGGCATCCTGTTTGAGGAAAGATATTCCAACGAAGGAAAAAAAGTTTCCCACAACATCTTCAGAACTAAAATAATCCATGGATCAGCTGCACCTCTAGATAGCAGCTTATACTGTTCTCAAAATTAACTTCTCATCCATGAGAATGAGTTTATGTGGATTAGAGGCTCTGCACCGGACACATCTGCCCTCTTTACAGCTGTGTGTCGGTGTGACACTGTGCATTCTTTACACAGGAGGACTTTAGAACAATGGATGTAGTGGAGCTGTCGAGGACAGATCGCTCTAGGGGAGTGTGAGCAAGGGGGAAACACTTGCGACACATACTCAATATATCTGATTGGGTGAGAGCTGCAGTGGCTGGGCCACAGACGTGGATCCGATTGGATTAGACAGAGAAGAGTGCTGGGTGCTGGAGCCCACTGATATAAATCACATGGAGGCATAATTAATGCCTGAGGGAAGTCAGCTCTGTCAGGAAGCCAAAACTAGATTAGAGACAGATCAATGGAGCACGTCAGGAAAAGAGGTGGAGCAAAAAGCAGCCCCACAAACAAACATACATCCGCTCAAACACAAACACACCGTAATGAGCAAAAAACACAACAGCATCGTCACTGCAGTGGGAGATAAATCAAATACAGTGCTGATCATTGGCTTGGGGCTAATTGAAAATCCTCTGAATAGAGCAGCTTTAACCTTTTGTCTCACTCTTTTGTGATTGGAGCAATCAGAGAGAAGAGGTTCAGCCTGAAAAGAGAGAGATGAGCATCTACCTGTCTGTCTCCTCCTATTCTTCCTTCTCTCACTTTGTATTCTCTCTCTTTCATTTGCTCATTTGTCAATGACCTCTTCTCTCTCTCGCGCAGCCCACGACCATCTCCCTCCCACACACACTGGCCTCTCTCATGTGTTTTCCTTATTTTCTCCACTGCCTGTCTTCCGGTGGATTTGGCTGCAGGAGGATGTGAGGATGTTAGAACAACTCAGACCTCAGGCCCGGTGCATCCTGGAAGCAGTGACACTCTGCTTCGGTGCTGCACGGCTGCAGGATTAGACTCGCCTGGCGTGACATTGATAACAACTTGCAGGTACAAGTAAAATAAAACAAGGTAGAGGGTATAAGCAGAATGTGAAAACTGTGCTCTGCTCACAGCCGCACATGTCGACCGGCTTAAAAATATAAGACAGAGTCAAACAGAAAAAGCGAATCACACGCTGCCATGTTTCTATGTCACTCGGTTCTCCAGATGCTTGACATCAGCCCTCTCAAAAACCCACTCAGCTATCAAGCTACTGGAGTGCACATCCATTATCAAAAGGAGCTGGTTCCTACGCAGCAAATGGCTGCTTTGCCACCGGGACATCATGAGAGTAACAACCACAGGACAGTAAAAGAGAGGCAGAGAGAGTTGGAGAGGGAGAGAGGGAGATTGGGAACAGAGCAAGTTAAGTATGGAAGTGGAAAAAAGGGTTTCTAAAATCTCAAAAATCAGCAACCAGAGCCCAAAGGTTAGACCTTTATGTGATACACACACATATATATAGCTATATATTACTTTATCTGTTCAAAATGTACCTTAAAGGGAGATTTTGTCAAGTATTTCATACTTTTATCAACATGGAAGTGGACAAATATACTTGTTTTATGCAAATATATGTATATATTTACCAGTGGATATATACTGTATATATATATAAAGATTAAAACTAAAATTAGCACCCATATTGTGTAAATAGCAAATGTACTTGCGCCCATATGTGCGCCCAAGTGGTCTTAAAATGAGGTTTGGTCAGGCACTTTGTTGGCGCGTTGCTATCTTGAGGCAGCAGAAATTGATTACGCCATTGACCGACAAAAACCTGATCTAAAGTAAATGCCAAAGTATTTTTCTGCTATTTAAAGTGGCAGTAGGCAGAATATTGTTGGCATCATTGGGAAAAAATCCCATAATAACCTTTCAGCAGATTGTAATTCAAGTGTTCTCAGAGACTTCTGCTCCTCCTCATGGCTCTGTTTTCAGGCTTTGAAAAAATCTAGTCTGTGACGAGAGACTTTGGCCAATCACAGGTCATTTCAGAGAGAGAGAGCGTTCCTATTGGCTGAGCTCTGGCTGGTGGGCGGTGCTTGGTATTTCCTCAACTTGATCTCAACATGGCTGCCGAGTCACAAACCTTCTCATTTTATAGCTAAACAGTACACTACAAGATGTTTCTGAACACATCTGAGGAGAGAAATAGGCATTACAGTAACAGAATATTGATTCATATTTGATCAGCGCTGCCTGGTTTGACCGTTTGGTCAGAGTTTGCGAGTCACTGACAGCCGGCTCTCATAGACGGCAGCTGGGTGGCAGACTCCAGATCGTCTCTGACTGGTTGTTTTCCTCCAGTCTGTGAATACTCGCAGATGCCGTTAGAAGCACCGGAGGACACAGAGTAACATGATTTTTTCCAGATTACCTGTCTCATGCACTACCGTCAGGATATAGTGACCGTTTTATAAATATAAATTTTTTTTTAAATCACATTTGCTCCATTTCTACCCACTGCAGCTTTAAAAATAATAATCCTTTGGTACTCAGCTGTCCATCACCTAGTTGACAATGTCTTAATACAGTCTGATTGGTTGATACTAAGAGAATAAGAAAGTAGCTGCTTTCTTTTAGGTTTCTGTAAAACCAGTTTGATGGCCGAGGCAACAATGACTTTTCAGCTGGGCACAGTGCTAACAGTGACTAACAGGGTGGCTCATGATGGTAATGAGTGGGTGAGTGTGTCTGAAGAAGCTCTTGGAAACAGGTGTCAGTCAGGTGATCACTATTCAAATATGAACCACAGCGTTCACACTGAGACATAGCTGCTTCAAATCAAACTCACAATGCCACACAACAGTTGAACCCAGGCTACAAGCGTTCCAGTTTATGTTCATAGATTCGATTTTGTGCGCGCTGTACGGGCGATCTCAGCAGTTTGTTTACACAAAGAGCCTTTCTCAGCAGATTACCAACACCGCCTGTTCAAAGAACAAGCATACTGTAGTGTTTGGATACAGCAGCTCTCCTCCTCTCTCCCCACTCAGCTAATGATGCAGCATATGCTGCCTTCAAGTAGTGCTCATCATACATTAAGACTTTTTTTGTATTGGCTTGTGAGACCTTCAAGGACTTCCTGCAGTGAAAAAAAAAAAAAAATTGAAGTAATAATCTCTGCAAATCCAGCACTATACAAAACCCTCCCCCTGCCATATGTATGTACTACTTTTGTTGGCTTGTTTATGTGGGCTCAGTTTGTAATTATGATATCTCCGACAGCAGACAGCCATTCAACAGCTGTGGGGGTTGCTGTGATCCTGGCTTAGTCCTTTGAAATAAAGCAGAGTTTGTTGTGGACAGCTGTAGAGACAGATTAATTTGGGGTGTTTGGAGGGCAAGCTACTATTTGAAGTGGAGAGCCAGGTATAGCTCTCAGTGGCTCACGCTCACCCTGCGACAAAATGACAGAGAGGAAGAGAAAGAGTGCTCGTACAGTATGAAAAGATACAAGGATATATATTATACAGCGACTGACGGCTTCACTGCAGAGATTTGAGTCGCCTTTATGACAGTTGATAATATAGAGGGAGAGAGGAAACGGGGGAAGAGAGAGAAGCCCGTCATTTGGAGCTACAGACATGGAATTGGCGAGTCTTTGGTTATTCCGTCTTCACCTCGTCTCCACTTGTGACCCAGAAACAGCTTTAAATACAGATGTGATATCATTTTGAACATCATATTGCACAGCATGACCTGATCGTGTCAAGCAAAAAAACCCATCCTTTGCTTCATGTCAGCCGGTGACTCATTCCCTACCTCACTTGCACTACGGCTTAGCTCATCTCACTGACCGTAATACAACCTGATATCTGCGCTCCAATTTTAGATATACTAGCTCTTCAATTCTCTTTTTTTTCAGCCTTTTTTGTTACCAAAAAATACTGGTACAACATAATACATGTGCACTGAATTGCTGAGACACAACTGAGCCTCTCTGGGAGACGGCAGGCTGACATCATATAGAGATAGAGACAGTATAAGGATAAAATCAAGCCTGCATGGACATCTTGCTACACGGTACCTCTACTTATAACCCCGTGTTTTAGGCTTCCCTACAATGAAAGTTATGTTCAAATGATTTCAAAACTTTCAAATGAATAACTTTCTGTGGGTGCCCTTATTGTGGAAATAAGGATCTTTAAAAGAGGAAATTAAACAGCCTCTTTTTCTGTAGAGGAGTTGAATCATGGGTAAATTTAGATGCAGCGTGGATAGTGCAGACGCAGTAATTGAAAAGACTTTCTTTTCCAATTTGATTTCAAAGAACCGTTGCACGGAACTTGTTCTGCTACAGGTGAGGTGTCTGTTTCGATCACAACAACAGAATAATAAGTTGTGTGTGGGGGGGGATAATTTGTCCTAGAAGAAAGGAAGAGAAAGGAAATAATATTGATACAGCTCAGAGGACCAAGCGAGCAGCAATTCTGAAAATAAGCTTCTTCTGTTTCATCCAATAGTTTGAACGTGATATTCAATAGCAGGGCTTTAGATCTATATTGTTTTCTGACTGAGGGTCCTTCTCCGAGGTATCGAACAATAACATTTCTGTCTTCTTCTAAGGGAGGTTCCTGAGCAGACAAAAGAAAATCAATTACGTTCCTTTAAAACGAAGACGAGACAAAGTGAATCGTTGTGTGCTGCTGTACGCGTTCAGCTCAGAACAGATATCTAATGTGAGCCTGCCAATAAGCACAGAAATCTCACAGCTCCAATTAGTTGCTTCCCAGCTGTGCTGCGTCTATTTTCACGTGCCTCTCTCAGCGCTATAAGCATGACTACGCACACATACAGTACACGTACACACTCACGTGCACAAACCTCCCACGGCTCCATCACCTTATACCACCACAGTCCAACCAGCAGGTCATTTACTGAAGGCTGTCATGCAGACGGGTATGAGTGCTGCACACCCTGAATACTCCCATCTCTATCGTTCTCCCATGAATATAAAAATAATGCAAACATTAAAAAACAGCTCAAGTATTATTTTTGCTTAATAAAAATGAATATTACTGTATTGATGCCATCATGTGAGGATGTTGTGAACTGCTGTACAGCAAGTTATGTCACAAATTGGAGAAGTGAAATGGACTCTAGAAGGGAGTCATTATCCCTCTTATGCATCTATTAGCAGTGACACCATTAGATGTATATACAGCAGTTCTATACTCTACTCTACGGATATACATACAGTATATTTCTGCTAATCATCAGCTGTTTGGAAATGTGCAAATGCATCATCTCAACGCATTATGTCCCCTCCCCCCTTTAGCCTGGGCCTTTAGGTAAAATAAAAGCACTCTACTTCTGTCAGCCTCCACCTCATCCCTTCCATATGCACCCCCCTCACACACACACACACACACAAAGACACACACACTCACACACACACACACACACACACACACACACACACACACACACACACACACACACACACACACACACACACACACAAAGACACAAACACAAACATTGGTTGCTAAGCAGCACGCTGCTTTTTGTTCTTGTGAATGTGGCCTTGGCACACACATGCTCTGCAGGGGTCACAGATTACATACGTAGCTAGAGTATAATCAGGAGGATTAAGGCTGCAATTAATGGAGAGCACAGTGGAAGTCCACAGTGGAAGTTGCGGTGAGATTACACTTCTGACGGCAAAAAGCAGGGTGAGCGCATCAAAGAGTGACAAAAGACACAAGGAAGGAACCCGATGGTGTAGAGGACAAAAGAATGGGCTCGTGGCAAGAGCTGTATTTCTCTTTTAGCTGAACAACAGCAGCTGGGAGAACTGGTTTTTGGGGATTGAATGAGGAACTTTTCTCCCCGGATTACTCACACACAACTACTCTCGGGTTGCCTTTAAGCAAGAACAGAGACACTCAACGAGAGTTTATACCGGAGCTCCTTCAGCCGTAGACTGAGAGCACCGAGATGCACCACAGAACGCCACAGGAGGTCTATCCTACCATCAGACTATATAAGCAGGAAGGACAACAAAATACAAAAATAATATCAATATCATGTGCAATACTACTTTTTCTATTCTCATGCAATATCACTGTTCATTGTGTGCAATATTAATATTAATGTCCATCATGTGCAATGTTTTTTAGCTTACTTTTTAATCTTTTTATATTTATCTTATCTTATTTACTCATTTTACTAAATGCATCTTACTTTATTGTTATTCTATTAGGCAATGGTGCTAGAAATAGTACTTTTTATTTTATACACTTGAACTTGTTGTAATTTTGAGCAATCTCTGGCACTCTCTTCCTTCGGGATTGATAAAGTTCTATCTTATCTTATCTAATCTTATCTTGCTATGCCGTAGTTGTATAACAGAAGAATGAAACCAGGGAGCCTCCAGCGATCAACAGAAGATGACTGCACTTGCAAGTTGGGCAGCTCTCTTATGTAAATACATACGTATAGGATATGTAGTAGTACATGGAGTTTACATTTCACTACACTGAGATGTAAACAATCACCCTATGTATTGTTTAACCTGGTGCCCCTTAACCTGGTACTTCTCCTTCCATACCTGACCAAGTTGGGTCCAACAAACACACAGCTTTCATCCAGGAGACCGCTATTCGTGTCCCGTGCGTTCCCGTGCATCAAGTTTCACTTTCCTGTGACAATCAGCTGTTCGTCAACCAGGTAGTTCTTTCCTAAACGAACCTACCAACAATAGACTAATCCTAAAGTGATGCCAAGGAGCGTGACAAAGTGGCGGTATGTGATGGTTGGTAAAATCCACTAATAGAGTTTCCCTTTCTCTATAGGCACCGCGGATGTGGACGATCGCCGGAAGATCTGGGTAATACTCGGCAGTTGAACCATATTGGCTTCATACACCACTAAGCAACTTTCATCCGTGATGGAAGGGCTGCAACGGTTCATGCCAAACCTTCACGGTACGGGGTCTCGGTCTGATGCATGTAGCCGCACGTAGAATACATGGTAGCCTATGTAGATTGATGCATGTAATGCAGAACCAAAGTTCACAAGTTCCGTTCGCAAACTTGTAGCTGCACGGTGGCGGCAACATGCGCTGAGGTTAGCACAACAAGTGGTTCGTCTTGCGAGTCAGTCCCACTAGTTCAAGCACAAATGAAATGTCAAGAGCTGGAAGAGCCGCCTGCAGGTTCCCAGTCTGCTACAACAGCAACGGAGAGAGAGTTGTATATAAACCAAGCCCCCAAGCAAGTGCGCCAGCTTTAATGCAAATTTTAGTAGTGGCCAAACGGCGGCACTACAACTTCTGTGTCCATCACATGATGCCGTTGGGCCCAAAAAGGCTTTTTCTCATAGACTTACATTGGGAAACAGACTATAAATCAGCTGATCATTTTATTTTGAGGTAACTCAACTTCCCAGTACGAATACTTGAATAGCACTTATTTAAATCATTAAGTCCTAAAAGATATAAAATTCATTAATAGCTGAGTCCATTGTTATTTCTCTTCCTCAGTTCATGTGAATGAGACCCAGACTGGCACAACATCACCCAGATGTGCTGATCACTGGGATGATTAATGTTAGGGTGCTTTGAATGTTTAAATATAGCCATGGTGGAACTAATTGTAGCACTCCTCCTAATGCACAAGTTTTATTTATAGTAGTCTATTTATTTAGTATTTTCAATTGAATGGCATTGGGGATGCTAATTTTGAAAAATGTTCTTAACCGATAACTGACCCTTGTTAAGATTAGTGCTTCGCATGCAGCGGTGCGCCAGCTGCAGGAGCATAACAGACAACTGAGTCTCCAGTTCACCGTCCGGGAGCGTTAACTTAGCAGCTACGATGCTGCATGTAGTGTCGCGGACATGCAGCCACTTTCCCAGGAAAAGTCTCCACCACACATTTAGTTTAGTTTAGCAGGTTGTCAGCTGTGTGTCTGCCGGAGGAACTTTAGCGAGTGTCCGACAAACAGTGTGTGTATTTGTGCTACGTTAACAGCTCTAGCATTGCCGGTGGCTTTGTGCTTGCCGCCGCCGCACACATAGTCTGTCAGCATGGCGAAACTTTGAGGAGCGTCCGACAGACCGTGTGTGTGTGTTGGCGGTGAGTGTTTGGTTGTTGGTGGCGTTCTAGCTGTGAACGTAGGTGTGGCAGTGTGTGTACAGTTTATTTGTCGGTGAATGAATGCTATGAAACTACAACTCCTCCGCTCCGCTCAATCGAGCCGGAGCCAACTTCCTGTATCCTGCAACTCCGGTTCCGTCTCTTAAGGTGGGCTGTTAAAAGTCTGATTAAGTGTATTCATTTTACATTCTTATTCAGTGTTTGTAGCCCGCCGGGCGATGAGTGTAAACAGCATCATCATCAGGCGATCAAGGAAAGCTCACTGTACTGTACAGTAAGTATAGTAAATGTGCAGTCAGGTTCATCAGGTGACTCCAGCAGCAGAACCTGCTGGTGAGAGCAGTGTCTATATGCGGTGTCAAAACTTGGCTGTGCTGAAGGCAGATGACTTGAAAGGTGTCGATGAAGAAAACCGGTGCTCGGGGACAAAATGACTGAGAGAGGTGAATCTGCTGTTGCTTAATGAGTTGAGTGAGTTCTCCTGTTCTGTGCGTAGGTAGAGTCAAAATACAAGATTTGGCTTCCCAGGCAGCCAAGTCTGTGTCCCTCATTGCTCATTCTTCCCCTCAAATGAGGCAGAAAGGACGCAATTGAGTAAAATCAACTCATTTACCCCCAAAGTCAAATCACTAACACAGACGTCAACAACACTATTAATCAACAGGTGAAGTGAAGTAGCGGTACCTAAATGGTACGTCTCGACTATAAAAAGCAGCACTTATATCAAAGGATGTCTTAATGTCTGTCACACAGATCTGCCATGAAATTGCATTCTGTACTTGTTTCGTCAAACCCAAAATAAATCAGTAAAGCATGAACAGCGGTGAACCTACCTTGTCTTTCAGCATTTTAGCTTTCCGGCTGTTCTGCACAAGTCGTCTCCCTAGCTTCTTGGCATACCAAATAGAGGCAAACATAGCGACAGGTGAAATAATAATGTTCTTTGGTCTGCGGCGACAGCCCGAACGGCTCTAGCTGCTGCCCATCTGGACTGCGTGCTTCTTATCAGCGGACTGTAGCACACAGGCGAGAGCAAAAAAAAGAGAGGGAGGGTGAAAAGACGGGATGATGCTGAGGGAGGGGGAGCGTCTAAGCAGCAAAGTCAGGTCTCCGTCAGCTACAAAAGCAAAGGGGAGGGAGGGAGAGCGAGAGAGAGAGGAAGGGAGAGAGAGCTTAAGAGAGAGAAGGGGAGGAGGGACCACCGCTTTCCACGTGGAAACTACATCTTCAGCACCAATGGAAACCTGCTAAGAGGTTGTCGGCAGCTCCCAGTTTCCAGAGGCGGGGGTGGAAAGGGAGTGGGTAATGCCCTGCTCTCACTATACCTACGCCTGCAGCCACTCATCATCCTAAAGCCAGCAATAAACAGCAGAGAAGAAACTTACTGAAACATCACATCTTTACCACAAACAATGACATGTTTCACTGATGGTAATGTATCTTTAAAGTTATAATCCATAAGATTTCCTTCATAACTTGCTATATATAGTTTCAACTTTATGGTCATTGCAGTACAGTACAGTAATACGCTCACTGGCCACTTCATTAGGGTACGCCTGTTCTATCTAATCTATCTAACCAATCACCTGGCAGCAACTCAATGCATGTAGGCATGGAGTCATGGTCGAGACGATCTGCTGAAGTTCAAACCAAGCATCAGAATGGGGGAAGAAAAGTGATGTGACTTTGAACGTGGCATGGGTGTTGATGGGGCCAGACGGGCTGTTTTGAGTATTTCAGAAACTGCTGATCAACTGGGATTTCCATGCACAACTCCAACCTCTAGAGGTTTATAGGGAATGGACCAAAAAAGAGAAAATATCCAGTGAGCATATCCAGTTGATGGCAGGGGCTCAGAGGAGAATGGCCAAACTTGTTCGACTAGATAGAGAGGCAACAGCAACCATTCGTTACAACCAAGGTATGCAGAAGAGCATCTCCACACAACACGCGTAACCTTGAAACTGATGGGCTGCAGCAGCAGAAGACCTCACCGGGTGCTACTCTTGTCAGCTCAGAACAGGAAACTGAAGCTACAATTGGCACGAGCTCTCCAAACTTGGACAATAAAAGATTGGACAGAACGTTGCCTGGGCTGATGAGTTTTGATTTGGTGACTCATTAGACCAGGCAGGTCTGGTGGTGGTATAACGGTGTGGGGGATATTTTCTTGGCACAATTAATGGGCCCCTTAGTACAAACTGAGCATTGACCATGTCCATCCCTTCATGACCACAGTGTACCCATCTCCTAATCTATTTTAATCATATTCTATTTGGCCTTGTCTCATTACTGAAGAACAGACTGCTGCTGTGCAATCAGCGTGTTGATGTTCTTTCGTTCACTGTGACAGAGAGTTGTGATCGTGACGAGCAGAAGTTTTACAGTGGAGAAGACTTTGCTTCATGAAAGGGAGAAGATAACTGAGCCTTCTCTAACTTCCTCAACATTGTCTTCACAATCAACAATCTCCACCAGTATCAGAAACGTGGAGGAAAAAAACAAGCATCCACAGTTCTTGTGTTCCCCAACCTGGAATCTCCGTCACCGCTGTAGCCCCAACCTGTTTGGATAACGGCGTAGCTACAGAGTCTACGCACACAGCCACTGATGCTTTGCATAAAACTATAAACCAAGCTTAAGGCTTTGGGTGTAGGTAATATGATTAAAGATGGAAATAGACCCAGTCTTTTAGTAGTACAATACAACAGGCCTGGAGAGAGGGTATCAGTTCACTGACAGTTGCAAATATCAGGAGTTAAAGATGTGTTTCATTAATATGCCAGGCGCTGGCATCACACCTCATAATGAGCCACATTAACACTCCTGTCCTATGTATCATCCTGCTCTTTCTCTCTCTCCCATCTATCAACTCTGAACCCTGCAGACGTTTCTGCATTTTACTTCTGGGCTTCAATTCAAACCTCTCTAATCAACTGGTCGACTGGCTTCGCATTCAAATAATTCTGCGACGGAACCACGAGGAAGACCAGAAACAGGCCTCCAGCACGGAGCATGTGTGTTGTTGACAGCGTATTCTGGACCAACCTCCTATAATAACACGGCTGCCCTTTTATCACTAAAGAGAGGGAGCGCTGCAGGCTAATTGCCAGGAAAGATGACACCACACAGCTGGACAATGATAAACTACAGGGTGGGGAGGATGACGTGGCAGTGTTTTTCTCTTCTCTTCCAAAGAGCCTCAGTCTGGCTCATCCTGTCCTGGTGTGTCCTATAACAGAGCTGCAATCACTGCAGATGGTTGCGATCGATAACAACTTACAGTATACACATCTTCTGCATATCTTTTAATCCTCCGTCTAAATCTCACAGAGCGATTGAACTTTTTGATCTGGATATTTATAGACAATGGACAATCAGATGGTTTGTATCTGTCTCAACCTCTCTCCACACATAAGGGTGGGGTTTACTGGATAGCTCCCAGGACAATAATGTGACAATTATGATGTAATTCTCAGTTGTTTGTGATGCATTAAACTGGTGGTAGCTGTGAGGAAAATCACACATTTTGTTACTGAAAGAACAACCAGTATCAGATCTGCAATTATTCCTCTTGTCTTCACCATCTTCCAGACTTTTCTCAACATTTTATCTAAAAAACAAAAACCCATGGCATTCAGGCAACACCTGGTGGTAAAGAAAATACATATTTTTTGCCTTGCAAATGATCTTTTGATGAATGGTAATTTCAGACTTCAGTGCATATGTTGGCTGATCTAAGGGCAGCTTTTCAATCAGGAGATTGAGCTAATTATTAAAATGTAAAATGGGGGGCTGATATCTTCAGAACCTGCTGTGGAAAGGTTGTTATATTTGACATTTACCTGGCAAAGCCGGAGTTTTTGGGCAGCATTGGTGAATAACAATTAACCAAAGCTAGCTGGTCTGTCTGCTTGACTCTCTGACATCAAGGAGTGACGGACAGAACATGTATCTGAACTGAAATCTCTGCCTAAACTAAACTCTCTTAGCATTTGTTCAGAATGTATGTCCAGTTCTAACTCACATTAACTCTACTGGATCGTATGGGTAATACTCTCCTCCAATCACGAGCACGCATTTGCCCACTGAATTTTGCATACGTGTAGCCGGCCAATCAGGACATGCCGGCCCAAAGACGTGCAGTCCCCACGGTATATAAGGCAGCGTCCATCGCTGTCAGACATCCTTTTCTCTTCAGCGAACAACAATTTGCCAACTGACTGCTCATCTCCACGGATGGAGTCGCCGCTTCAAGAACCTCTCCTCTCCAGTGTCCGTCGTGCCACGACCTCATCGCCGGCGTGGATCTTCACGACACCTGTTGCCGGTGCCTCGGTGGCGGACCACGCAGGAGAGAGTGCTCTGCAACCTCCATCGCTCCCGACGCTGTGACGTGATGCCCCACTGCGACGATAGTGACCCAGAGTCTCCTGCTCGGAGTGGAACGACAGTGCAGAAATGACTATGGGGGGGGGGGACGTCTCGGAGATGAGGGCCACGTTCCCGGGCACACTCACGACATGGCACGATTTTCCCGCCCTCTCCCTTGTTCCTGTTGATGCTGTTAATAAAGTTGGCAGCGCCCCCTCTCCCCTTCCTCGGCTTGCCATCGCGTCTTGTTGAGCTCGGCCAGAACCGAGTGTGATGCTTCACGGTTGCCCAGTGTTAATGCACTTGAAGCACATACCGACCATCCCGCCCAACCTCCGGTAAAGGAGGCAACGGGCCGTTGCAGAAACGTCCGGCACGATCACGATGACATAAGCGGACAGAGCCGGCGGCATGAGGCTGTGTCCATTCATGAGTGTTATAACTGACGTGAGGCTGTCAGGGAACACACCTCACCCAGTGGAGCAGCTTTGAATAACGTTACAGACGAGCTGTCTAATATGAGGCGTTCAAGGACCTGAAAGCCAGCTCAGTGTGTTTCACTGGCTATATTAATATTATAGTAGTATTTTATAATATATATTTAATATTAAAAATAGGCGTATGTTTTTTAATAATTATCTTTCATCTGTATTCAACCTTATAGATAGAGATATTAAAATACATGTCTACAAATACATAATTGTTGTGAGACAAATGGCTGAATGTCTGTGTCGCAGGAAAGGGAACAAATATTATGTAAGGTTTACAGAATATGAAAAAGAGCTTGTATTGTGTATTCCTTTATATTCAGTCTGGTGTTTTATGTTTATTCGTATGTGTCGGCGACTGAGACCTTGGCGTGTAAAGGTTGGTTAGTCCAGGGTGGCTGGATCCCCTCTAACCGTGGAGGATTGTGATAGCCTGTCAGGCCGGTGCTGGAGGAGAGTTTGGCCATCTGGAGCGAAGGGTCCCGGTGTCCCCAGGGTCGCACTCAAGTTATGTTCGTGTGTGGGAGGAAAACACAACTTTCTGGTGTGTAATGTGTGCAGATGAGTTTGTGTGTGTGAGAGTAAGGTCTGAGTGGTGGGGAGGAGAACTCAGCGGGGATGAGGCTGATCTCGTCAAGCCACCCTTGGCCTCGTGAAGGAGGTCAGCCGCCTGCATTTGCATTGTCTTATGCTCCAAAAACACTTGCCAGAGGTCGATATTTGGGATTATACTTTATGGCATTCATTATAGTAGTTATGTTTAGTGGAAAAGGACAACTGAGATGTGATATATAATATCTGGATTTTAGATATCAATGCATATCTATGCATTGAAGGAACATTATGTTACATTTAGGGGGATCTATTGGCAGAAATGGAATATAATACAAATATGTATATTTTCTTTAGAGTATAATCACCTGAAAATAAGAATCATTGTGTTTTTGTTACCTCAGAATGAGCCGTTTATATCTACATAGTGGTGTCAGTAGCTCAGTCCATAAGGACTTGCCCACTGCTCCTAATACATATACATATAGGATGAGTTAAATGCAGTAACTCAATTTCACTGTGTGCTGTACTGTAAAATATAAATATTGGATTTACATTTTAGATAGGGAGCGGGTCCTATCTTCATGGAGCTGGCCACCATATTTCTAGAGTAGCCCAGAACGGTCTATGTTAACTTTGTGGCTTGGGCTGGAGTCGACAAAGTTACTCGCTCCGGAGTTAACCGCCCCCCCCTCCCTGCCCCCCAACGCCGTCACTCCGCTCAGCAAGAGACAAGACACCGGGAACCTCTGTTGGTCTTGAGGAGCTGCAGCATTTATTTCTGCACAAACTGCAACTTTCTAATCTAAATAAACTAACTCTGTCTTCTGCTCCACTAGCGTACAATATCACACACATTCACCTCTGCTCTCTCTCTCTCTTGCTTCACAACTCACCTCCCACACACACACACTTTACACACTCGCTCTGCTATTCTCCAAATGACCTGTAGGCAATGACATGTAATGTAATGACATGTACAGTGTAAAGCGCTTTGAGTGGCCAGAAGATAGAAAGGCGCTATATAAATGCAAGTCCATTTACCATTCAAAATATGAGTTATGTATCTGCCTTCAACCTGCTTCTCCCTCTCTTTTGTCGTGCCTCTAGAAACAGGTCATGGAACAGAGAAGCACCATGCCTAATATTTTTATTGAAAAAACATTTCCCTTATGAATTGGGAGAGAAAACCATGTGAGGTCATGGTTCTAAGTGATATTGTGGGTCTTATTTATCCAAAATCCTGCAGCCTGAACAAAGAGCAGTATAAATGTGAATTGAATCACAGCGAGGAAGATTAAAAAGTGTACTGGAAGAGACAGCAGAAGGTTGTGAACAGAGGACACAGACGAACAGCTGATTGTAAAATGAAAGTGGAGAATGATGTATGACCTGCAGCTTCTACTATAGTCTTACGCCATATTCTCGTTTTAGCAACAACCTTGTTTTTTTAACGTTATTTGTCAAAAAAGAGACGCAGCTTTGGTCTCTAGGTCCGGAGCCTCTGCTGTACTCTGCTCCTCTGCCTGCTTGCCTTCACTCACACGCCACGCTTGTTCTTGCTTGCTCTTTCACTCCACTTTCACGTGCATGCATGCACACTCCACACTGCAGAAGAGTTAGTTTAGCTCTGAGAATATCTAGTAAATGTACAGTGGACGTTTGTGCAGAAATAACTGCTGCAGCTCCTCCAGACCAACAGAGGTTTCCCGTGTCTTGTGAAGTGACGGGGCTCCGCAGAGAGAAACGTTATCGTCTCTGACCAAAACTCCGGTGTCTCCCCTGTTCCCTCCGGCCGCGGTCGGGAGGCTGAAGCAGGAAAAGCCAACACTAGAATCAGCATTGATTCATGAAGAGACCTTGGTCTGGTCAGCTAACATTACTGCCAAGCAGCTGAAATATAGAGTGATGTTGTGCTTTTAGCTGACGTGTGTCTCCTCACTGTGTTGAGTGATGCTCCTTCATGTCTATGTAGAGCGAGCACAAGCGCGAGCAACAGGACGCTGACTTTAGTTGACTTAACGGCCACAGGTGTCGCTGTTAACAAGACATTTCTGATTCTTACAAACAGTCCCTTTAAAATCTAAACATTTGGAACAGTTCTCGAACAAAATGTGGCTTTGTTTGCTTTGACTCCATTAACATTACGTATGCAGGCTTTATAGTGATTTAAAGACATCGTATTCAGCTTAGTATAAAAAAGCAAAAGCATGTTGGATGCACAGGCTAATAATTTACCATTAAGTGCCTTTTTGTTGTGCCAATATGGCCAATTTAGGATTCAGCAGAGGCAAGCACTACTCAAATCTAATGACCAGCCTCGTGACGCTTTAACAAAAATGTATTCCTGTAATTTGCATAAGATGCTTTAACCAGTGAAAACACAGGCTGAACATTGACAGTTCAACATTAAAATTACAGAGACCATATATTTTAGCTGCTGTATAGTCAAAATCAGGCGCTGTTATCGGTCTGCTCTTTGGTGAGAATGAATACATCAACGCAACATTTTAGACTATTAAATATTCATTGCGGTCACTGGCAATTATTTTGAGGCCATACCTCACTGTCAAATGAGTACAAATGCAGCTGCTAAAACTAAAAAATCTTCTTTGAAAATCTGAATAAATCAAAAAGGGTCAGCCTACATATGTCCAACATGTCCCACATGATGCTTAGACTGAGCCTTCAGCTACAGTCAGACTCCATCTCTCCGAGTGACTTGAGAAGCTACGGTACGACAGCACTCTGTAGTACTAATGGCTGTTTCTGTTTAATGGCTTTCCATTTCCCTTCCCTCTGTTTAAGAGCTGACCTCTTTAAAATACACTCCTCTTTTTTTCCTTAAGATGTTCTCTTACAACAAAATTAAATGAACTGCTCAACATCTGTCCTTATATTTATTCTTTGAGTGCTGTCACTAACCTTTGATTCATGCTCACAGACAGTTTTTCCATCAGCAAAGAAGAAAAAAACTATTTTAAGGGAAAATGGCTTAAGTGAACAAAATTGACCTCTTACAGAAACCCACTAAGAACAAATCAATTTTGGAGGATCCCACAGTGTGTCTGAGTGTAGACAGCCAGTCTTTCACAGAGATGCTGAGATGGGGTCTGTGGGTTATTTGCAGTGCATCATTATGTTCAATCTAAGGTTGATGGGAACTCCTTGTGAACAGATCATCAGCAGGACGGGTCAGTCACACTCGGCGTGACATTTTGACTCTGTGTTTCCTCACTCCCTTTCTTTTCCTCCCTCCCCAACTGTGTTTACTACCAACCAAAAGAAATAAATCATTATGTCTACTGCCTGCAACTATATTATATTACTATAATACTACAACTAAGAGTAACTATTTTAACGCCAAGGAGCTTTTTTGGAGTTGACTGTGACTTAAACCATAACCTGACCCACCAGATAGTCTGTCACACAGGACGTCTGTGAGGCCGTCATTGGAAACCTTTGGCAGGCTCTTTCAAAAAATACTTGGCAGGAGATTGGATGAACCATCTGTCAATCAAACTCTTGCCGAAGCCAACTGGAAGACTAGCGAGAAAAGCCCTCAGTGCCGATCTTTGCTCTTCTTTCAATGAAGAAATAACTCTCTAGTTCTGATAGAACTGATGCTGTTGCAGCATCTACGCTAACCTCTTCAGGAGTCGCCATTGTTGTTTTGAACCAACAGTCGCCTCTCTGTGTTGCATCACAAACACCTAAAACAACTTTGAACTTTGTGTTGGAAGCAGAAAAAAATGGGCCAGCGTAAAGATGTGAGTGACTTTGACAAGGGCTAAATAGTGCTGGCTAGACAACCGGGTCAGAGCATCTCCAGAACTGCAGCTCTTGTGGGATATTCCCGGTCTGCAGTGGTCAGGACCTACGGAAAGTGGTGCAAGGAAGGAAAACCGGTGAACCGGCGACAGGGTCAGACTCGAGGCTTATTGATGCACGTGGGGAGCGAAGGCTGGCCTGTGTTGTTGATCCAATAGAAGAGCTACTGGAGCTCAAATTGCTGTTCCGAAAGAAAGGTGTCAGAACACACAGTGCATCGCAGTTTGTTGCGTATCCGCAGCCGCAGACCGGTCAGGGTGCCTGTGCTGATCCGTGTCCACCTGCCAAAAGCGCCTACAATGGGCACGTGAGCATCAGAACTGGACCACGAAGCAATGGAAGAAGGTGGCCCGGTCTGTTTTTTACATCATGTGGATGGCAACGAGTTGGAGGTGTCGACTCGGCCTCCAAATTCTCCTGATCTCAATCCAATGGAGCATCTGTGGGATGTGCTGGACAAACAAGTCCGATCCACGGAGGCCCCACCTCGCAACTTACAGGACTTAAAGGATCTGCTACTGACGGCTTGGTGCCAGATACCACAGCAGACAGTCAGAGGTCTAGTGGAGTCCATGCCTCCACGGGTCGGGGCTGTTTTGGTGGCAAAAGGGAGACCTACTCGATATTAGGCAGGTGGTCATAATGTTATGGCTGATTGGTGTATATTTCTCCTTTCACAATGCCAGCAGAAGACCGCTGCTAGCTATATTTGTCCTTTGGAACTGACGTGCTTTATTTGCATGTGGCTTGCATTCTGATAACTGGACAGATCCCACTTTAACAGGAGTGTCAGTGAAAGATAAACAGCAATGGTGGTGCACAATAAACTATTTTGCTTCACTCAGCCTCCTAAAAACCTCTAAGTGTTCATCTCAGGCTGCCACTGAGAGATGAGACTGACGTCAGAGGCTGGAAACAAAAGAGCTTCTTGAGGCCTTTGATATTATTTGATGGTAACATTATCTACTGGGACTCAAGTTTCAATCTTTTCCCTCAAATAAAAGGTAGTGAGACAACAAGCCTGGGCAGATTTTCAAGAACTGTCCAAATGTGACTGAGGCAGATGGGCACTTTGATAACAGTCTATCTACAGGAGAGGAGGATACCTGGTAGGATGACAGTTCCTCTGACCCAATTAAAGACACTGACAAGTACTGTTTTATCAACTGTGTAATGAATATTCATGCATTTGCTATGATGGATTTAATTTTCTGTGTACATGACAACTAAGTTTGAGTGAAGCTTCTTCACCTGAATCTTGCCGATCTCAGCCAATGTTTGGGTCTGTTAAACTCTTCTATGACCCAGTTTTTGATCAACAAGTTTTCCATCGTTTTAATGGAAAGCGCATCGCCCCTTAATATTACAGCAATATATATAATGTTGGTGCATTTACAAGACCAAAAGCAAAGTTATTATGAGACAACAAAAATATGATCCTCGGCTAGTGCAAGGCAATATTCATAATGTGACCTTAGGACCTTAGGCTGTATTGTATCTATAACCGCTATAAATGCCAAGTCAAACAATTATGCAGGATTAGGTTTCAAGAAACAAAATGTTAACTGTTAGTAGGAGGCAGGATGCAAACTATGGTCCCCTGTGTGGAGGTCACATGCTTTGTACAGTACACCACATTCATCCACCCAGACCTCGGTTCTCCTTCTGCCTTTGCTGCTTGGAAACAGCAGCTTTAATTATTATCTAATTATTCCTCTGATTAACTTCTCATACAGTCAAATGTTACAATCCAAGAAGACATAATCCAGAATACGTGTATATAGTGTGCTGTACAGTAGGCTTCTTCTTGAGACAGAACAGGTGTATAACGTATGTGTATGAAGGAACTGTGTTTCAATGTCAAGAACTAAATCCATGAAAGAAGCAGGAAGATGAAACACAATGGGACTCGTGCAGGAAGCAATATACAAACACTTATTGTCTTATTTTTGTTCGTATCCACAATTTGTTCTTGTTTTGTTAGTAGCCTTTGATTTCTGGGATTCACCAATGTTTTTATTTTTGTTCTTTTCTTAGGCAAGAGAACATTTCACAAGCAGTCGAGAGTATTCTTACTAAGATGAGAAAAAAACACAACTCTTGTTTTCACAGTCCAACACAAGTTGTTCTTACGGTATTTTTGGCGGCATCTCTCCAGTTCTTAGTATTTGCACATGACACAACAGCTGCCCTTACGTCGTGTTTAGGGGCATTAACTATGCTAATATTAAACAATGATTTGGATAGTTAACAAAAAGCCATAGAACTCAAATGCTTCAGTCCAAGAATAACATGTCGAGATGAGTAAAGTAGCATCCCTTTAAATATAACGTGTGTTTAGAGCACATGAACTACAGTCTACAGTAGAGAGTGATGACTGCACAGATGCAATGTGTTTCAATGTCACTGTGCACTTCAGTGTTTTATAAAGTCCCATTAAATTCAAACAGTGAGCTGAGATACATCTAATCTCTCAATCTGATTTTTGCTGCAGCCTTAAGGTTTTATAAACTACAAACACTGACCTTAGGATGCTGTCGCATTAAGCACTCTGTGTTTTAAAGGTGCTGTATAAATATACTTGACTTGTCTTGAGTACAGACAAATGTGATGAATGTGATTCTCAAATGGAAGAAGTGCATTTGTGAGGTGTTGCAGTTGGTGGCACTGTCGTTATCCACATCCACACTAGCCCACAGAGAGTTTTCACGCAGGCACTCCCATTGTGTGGATAAGAAGACAGAGGAGGAATAATGACAACAGGGAGTGGATTAGAGAAAGAAGCGCTCTTTTCCCCCACGGGATGAAAGTTATACTGAGGAAGTGCACTGTCGATCTGACCTCTGCCACCCGTCGCCGAGCACAAACCGGCGACTGCTTCTGCAGCCTTCATTAAACTGGTATTTATTACTCACAAACTTCACCCTGCCTGACTGACAGAGGAGTAATTGCTGCCAAAAAAATGCATGTGTTTTTACAAGCAGACATTACCATGGAAAGAGGGCGGCGATCGATAAACATCGCAGCAGTTAGAATCAATAACATCTTCCCTGAGTCACACTCTCCAACCGGCGGTGCTTGATTCGGCCAGCGAGGGAGGGGTTACACTTCCTCTGGTCATAGACGAACCATAATTCTTGCCTCCCTGCTGCCTTTACAATTACACCGGCTGTATTAAAGCAATTTTTCATTCAAAAGTCCCAAGGCTGAGGGTAAACAAATAGGCTGAGCCCAGAATCCGTGGTCATGGGCCTGTTCACGACTCCCTCACACTCTTGTCTCTCTCTCGCACTGCCTTTCTCATACTCGCATTACAAATCCAATCAGGTCCTCCTTTACGCCACGAGGGAACCGACCCACCAGGAAATCACACCCAAAGAAAGTCAATAGTTATCTAAGCAAATGTATACGTGTGAGACTGTCGGAGACAAATGGAAGAGTAGAACGGAACGACACAGTCTCACAGCAGTTTGAGAAATAGTCACCAAATGTAATCTATTTGATTTGTGTACATAGACACACATTTACCTTTTTCTGTGAGGCTCAGCACGATGTTCAACAACTGATTTTTGTGCATTTTTCTTACAAATGTCCAGCAATACGAGACGCATGTATCAATTTCCACTCCAGTTTTCAAAATAAAACGTGTTAGGTTTAGGAAAAGATTGACTTGGTTAGGCTTAGGCAACAAACTACTTAGTTAGGTTTAGGAAAAGATCGCGGTTTGGGTTAAAACAACACTGGAAAGGCCATAACTTAAGGAAGGAAGTTATCTGACTAATAAATCAACGTTGAGTTTCACACTGGACACAAATACCGGTCTCCTGGGCGAAAGTCCTGACCTCCTCCCTACGCTGCTTTCACCCCTCTTTATACTTTCCGGTTCACTATTAACTGGATCACATAAAAATTGATTTCATGCTGACCATCACAAAAAAAAAACTGTTCCTATGTATACGAATCAATAGATAAAATCCTGTGACTATTTCACAAACTGCTGTGCGACCGGGCTCTGAACTGAAACTAGGTATTCACCAGCTGTAAAAGTGCCGGAAGTAAGCCTGACTTGGCGTCGCGGCTGGCGTCACTGATCACACACGCCAACAAAAAGAATTATGTTTGGTGCGTCATCACTACAGTTACTTAAACCAAAGTGAGTGTGTTTGATAGGAAACGTCAATCAGTCAGTCAGAGCATCTTCAATCTCCTGTGGACACATTTCCTCCTATCATTTATTAAACACAGTCAGTACTTTTAGAACTCTTTCAATACAACAATTGGCGTGCGTCATGTTTTCTTTGAGTGCTAAAAGTTGACCAACCTTGAGTTTCCTTGACAAAATGAAAGCACCAGATTCATTCATGTAGAACCTGCACTCAATTCACATCCACACCTTACCCAACTAATCATTATTATAATAATGTTATGATGTAGACAATTAAAACAGAATACCATCAGAGGTTATAAACACAGTACACAGTAGAGCATGCGTAACTTTGCCTTAATGTTAACTTGGCCTTTGAATATTATGCTTCATTATTAAAGGCTGTGTCTCAATCTGCATACTTCCATACTTACACTTTCTATTTTGAGTGCACGAGTGTGTTTACACTGAGAATTATAGAAAAACGCAGTGCACTCTAGGTACTCGAACGTTGCACTCAAAACGGTCAAAACTTTGAGTGTGGATCACGGAACACTTCTCACCCTCAACGCAAACATCTTTGCTCCGTAGCGGGAGGAAACACCAACCTGTTTCAAACTTGTGAAAATGGCGTGTGAGGAAGCTGCAGTGGTTGTGATGGAAACGGCAAAGCTCAAATTTAAGTATAAGTGTACACAACAACCATGTGCGATTTGAGACAACACCACCCTGTCGAAATTCACACACTACACAAGTACGTACATAGTGTGCACAGTGTAACCTACTAAATGGAAGTGTACTAATGGAAGTATCCGATTTGAGACACAGCTTATGCCCCAGGTTAAATCAGATATATTTAGGTATCCTAAACACACAACCTGGGTGTAAACTCTTCAACATCATTTATATAGTAAATACATGATCATTTACAGAGACAGATTAACACCAGATCACAGTAACACCACAACAACACATGGGATTCGCTGGCAAGCAAATGGGTCACAAACACGCATGGTGGTTATAGTAACAAAATGTGGGCAGGGCTCAAGACTAACGGCGTCCCGTCGTCACGGGAATGATGGGAAATGTGTTTGGGCAGAACGGAGATCTTCCTCGGGGACGCTCGGGGACGGAAGGGATTTTTGTGTACGTATGTATAACAAGCTGAACCGAGCGCTGACTACAACGGACTGCGTCTCCTCACGTCGCCAGGAGGACAGCTGGTTACGGAGCTAACGGAGCGTTTACACAGTGAACTGCAGAGTTCACATGAGTTAACAGACACTTTACATCAGTGTTCACATTCTGCCAAACTTCTGTCAGAGATGAAAGTACCCACATGCATTTACTCCAGTTGTGTACTGAAGTACACTGCTGAGGTATTTGTACTTTGATAACAAACAAAAAAAGTGCTTTACTTCTACTATAACTGTCTTTCTGTGCGTCCTATCTCTGGAACCGTTCATGCGATTTACTTCAAACTAAGCGGGTGTATTGCTTGGGACCCGAGGGAGTGCCATGTCAAATGTGGTGCAATTTGGACGCATGACATGTTCAATATTAATAAACTTTGATTAAACAAGCACACAGCGGTGGGGGGGGCGGGGCTTCAGGGCTGACTGAGTCAAGGATTTTGTCTGCCATTCATAAAATAACGTTCGTTCTAACAAAGCTCTTCTTCACTTCCCTGGATTCAACGGGTGATGAGCGGTTCTCGACACCCCCTGACAACGCTACAAGCAGCAATACCGAGAGCCAAGCAATCAGTCCATTCTGAAGGGATTGTTGGATTATTATCTGGATTATTTTAAAATCCGGACGGAGGTGAAAGATAGTTAGTCTGGAGCCCTGAGTGTGGGTATGACAAGAGAGCAGCGACCCAACAAGAAAAGGAAAGACTGACTGCTTCGTCAGGCGATGGATTAAAGACAACACCAAAACAAAATCCATGCAGCACTGAGGGGACATCAATCATCTGGGTACCAGGACCCAGAAACAAGGGAATAGAGTTTAAATGATACCAAAAAAAAAAATACAGAGGATTGAGATTCCCCAGAGGTAAAAATAAAAATGAAATTAAATAAAACTTGCCATGTAGTTTGCTGTGGTCACACCCGGGTATGCAAGATCAAAATGGGTAACCAGTGCAGGCTGCAGGTAAGAAATGAAAGACAAGATCACTAGCCAGTAGACTTAGAAAGAGAGAAAGAGAGGGGGAGAGAGGGAGAGAGAAGGGAGCCTAATGCAACAGGATAAAAAAAAAACATTAGTAATGGTTGCCCTGTCACATGTTGAGTGGGAAGAAAAGGGAAAACATGTGGGTTAAGATTGGATGAGGATGAGAGGGAGTGGATCACTCTGGTTTCCTGCATTATTTCTGTCAATAAGGAAGAGCCTCTTACCCAGTGGGAGATATTCCCACCACAGACTGAAAGCTCATGTGCAAAATCAAATTCACAACACAACTTTGCAACCATACTTGAAAGTATCACTCCTGTGATAATTAACGTATCTGTTCCCACCTGCTAATTTAGCTTTTTCTCACTGCTGTGGACCTAAAAGGATAAACAGCGTTCTTCAAAAGAAACTACAGTGCAACACAGTGAACCCAAAGGTTGGTTTAAGGTTGTTTGGGGCCATATCACTACTGTGTGTTACATTTACATAAACAACATTTTACATGATGACACTTGATGCTGGAGTACATCACGACACCGACAGATATGGTTTCATGTCACAACGCTGGAAGAGGGTGTAAACAGAGCTAAAGCGCTGAGAGCTCCTGAGAGTAGATGGTGACAACGTGTGATTTCCAAGATGTCAAAAGGAAACAATGAGGATTAGGATCTGGTCTTATATTCATCATCTAGCAAACATACTACATGAGAAGTTCTGTGTTTAATCACATGTGATCAGAGTTTCTGCTGTCATGCTGCAGATTCCAGAAAGTCTTAATGAAATCATAAAACAACGCCAAACATCCAATCAAATACATTCTAACCGATATCATTTAACACACAATGATTTCATTTATGATCACATCTAATAACCATTTGGAGCCCATTTTCAGATGACCAGTCGTAGCAGTTGGAATATTAATTTCCAGAACCATGTTTTCATTAGTGTATAATCACCTGAAATTAAGAACGTCTTCATTAGCTTAGAACGAGCCCTTCGCGGGTCCTCTTCACGGAGTCCTCCATGTTGCTCCTCTATGTTTCTACAGCAGCCCAGAACCAACAACACAAACCAAACACTGACTCTAGAGAGAGTCTTTCGCATTTCTACGTTACATGAAGGCCACCGTGGTTCTCCAACATGCTTGTGAAACTGCGGTAACGCAAAACCATGGTGCCGCCAGCCGCCGTCTGACTTCTTCTTACTCAGTTGGTTGAAATCTGCAACCACGCCACTATGTGTCGCCGAATCCTCCAAACTGTCTCTTAAAGTCAACCAAAGGAAAAATAAATTCTAACCTGAAGACCATGAAGAACACACGAGAGTACTGACATCATGTCGGTAATGCTTTATAATAACCGCACGCTATGACACATTAGTTAAGTATTATGCTTAATGCTTTGTTTGTAAAGCATACACATTAAACACAGTTATAAATGTTTTATTCTTGATTAATAAGCTCATCTATAATGTGATTGTATTTGCATATGTTATAAATGATTAATCAACCAAGTATTATATCAATTACAAACCAGTTATTTAGGAGTTGTCAGTTGCTCATGACATCATATAGAAAGTGTGTAGAAAGAGTACTCGTGCACCTTGGTGGAGGTCTGCGCTCTCCGAGTGCCATTCTAGTTATGACATACTATACTATGATTTCTTTCCCACATACTATACTACGACTTTTTTTCAACATACTATACTATGACATTTCGACATATATTATAATTTCTATGACTATGATTTTTCTTTTATGACATACTATACTATGAAAACCTCATAAAAAGCAATGGTATAGTATGTCAAAAACAGAATCATAATATAATAGGTCATATCATCATGCTGTAAGGCATAGATGGTCCTCACTTTAGATTAGGTCACACTAAATATTTAACTTACGACTAGTAACTGCAGTAACTGCAGTATTAATAAGTGTTTATAAAACATCTATTAACACACTCACTAACCGTCAGTGCATGTCTAAATCATTATATGTATAAATGCATGCATAAATGTACATCTAAAATGTTAATCATTTATCTATCTACACTTTCTATATGATGAACAACTGACAACTCCTGAATAACTGGTTTGTAATTGATATAATACTTAATTTATAAAAGGCGGATCAATCATTAAACACATTATAGATGAGCTTATTAATCAAGAATAAATCATTTATCATTAATCATTTTTACATACTAATTTATTGTATTAATGTAGGAACAATGCTTTATAAATGATGAATTAAGTAATATTTAACTAATGCTTAATGGCGTGCAGTTATTAGATGTTATGTCTTCACATACTGTAGTTAGATATACTGTAGCGTATGTTTCTACGGGAAAAGAGCCACTTGAACACAAACATTAGGAAGAATCATTTGTGCTATGTTAGATCAGATCCACATCAGATTATCCCTACAGGTATTTTTATTTATGTCTCCACTGACATGGTTGTTTATGAAACCATCCCTAAATGTCTTATTAAATAATGTGAACCACAACATATGCAAAAATATGCAGGCAATTCATTTTCCATTCACCGACACAACGGATGGTTTGCCTAGGATCTGAAATATTGCCTGAGATGAACTGCAGACACAATAAAACTCTCCAACATCGCCCTCTGCTGGTTCAAACCTGAGTAGAAACACAACAACAACATCTGATCTTCAACATCACTCTTATTGACCCGGGTTCAATAATGTAGTAGCTTGTACTAGTACGCACCCGAGACCTCTCAATACAGCTGAAATGAGTTTTTTTCCTCCAACTTTGGACTCCATATAGAGGTAGAGAGAGGCACTGAGATGTTAGAGGCTGGACTCCAGGTCAAGACACACACGGGTACTTAATGAATCAATACAATGCAGAGGGGAACATGTGTGCAAGGATTGGTGAAGGCAGAGAGACGGAGGGATGTGAAGACAATATTTCATCATTTCATCTTATAGGTAGGAAGAAACACTAACCTGAGCACAACTCACATATTGTGAAGCATTAAAAAAGTATACATACTCTACTGTCTACTCACACATGTGTGCTAAATACCCAAAGGTAAATGATGTGTGTTCTATATCTGAGTATTCCTCCTGGTTCTCCTTAGTACCCAATTAGCAGTCATGTTATAAACACTGCACGTTGTTGTTCAGTACTTCCCCTACATCTGCCAGACAAAACAGAAGTAGTATGGATTTATATTTAAGCTAAGAAGACAAACGGAGAAGGGACAGAGACTGAGAGGAGGCCATGTTGGCAGCTGTTCATGCTGCTGAATGGGAATGATCGGAGGGTCATGGTTTTCTATGCCTAGTGCGAAAGGCCCATATTTAAAATGATGGGAGAGAGAGGTCGGGGTGCTGACCTTGAGAGGAGAGATGTGGGAATGAGACACGTAGCCGTGAACATTCTCGATCTCGGACAGGTTCTTCTCGGACACGTGCACGAGCTCGGGTGCGCGCACCTCGTTGGTGAGCCGCGGGAATCCCTGGTCAAGAGGCGGCGAGTCATCTTCTTGGTAGTGGTACTGCTGAGAGCAGGAAAGGAAGAAAGAGGAAAGGGGGGGACATTGAGCGAGAAAGGAAAGACATGAACAAAGACAAAGTGAGGAGATCCACAAACACAAACAGTCAGCTTTGTGTTACTGTTCTCAGAAGTGACAGAAGAAAAGGCAAACAATGAATCATCTTGATGAACTATGAATGTCTCCTTTTCGTGGTGTGATTATTGTACAATGCTTCAATATTCTGATTTATGAAAAGAATGATGTTAATTAAAAGTTCCCTTAATGAAAAACAATGAATGAAAGATGACACATAACTCTGTATCAACACCAACAGAGAAGCACCAGAGTCACCATGCAGTTATGAGGTATTCAATAACATTGCATTTGTTGCATACCATTATTTATGAGTATGAAATACCAATTATACCTGGGCAGGGTCTCAGACTGAGAATATATCATTTTAACCGAGATGTTTTCTACAAAACGAGGAATTACAAGCTAAAAAATTGTTTTTTTTGTACATTTTAAATTGTATTGATCATTGTTGTAGGTCTACAGTACGACGGAGTATTAGGGCCACATTGAAAAATAAATCTGAGATTTCGAGAATAAAGTTGTAGTATTATGAGATGATTATTTTTCTCGTAAAGTTATGACTTTATCCTGGAAATCTCCAATCTTTTTTCCCTCAATGTGGCCCTAATACTCCGTAGTACATCTGCACTTTGGCCCTCACTGCATTAGACTTATATTCTATATACTTAGACTATAAGTTGTGTTGTCTCTTTTGATAGTAAAGGTTGCTGACCCCTGAGCTGGTCTTTATGTTCTCTATTAAAAAACAACTTTCATTTTAAATCACTAGTATTTTTCCCCGCCTTACCTAATACAACAACACCACAAACTGTGACCTCAAAATGAGCGTGGAGTTAACGCTCTGACGCGGCGTCAACAGAATCTCACTGTTACATCAGAAGCATTACAAAGGCAGTTTTATTTCGGGCTTTGCAATCGGCCTGTTTGGCCTTCCTGATGTTGTGTTCATCCCCTGCTCACTGGAATTTATTACAAGCTGGTAAACATACATGTTGTATAATGTACACATGCAGTACATCACAAAAACATGTTGATATTATTATTATTATTATTATTCATTTAAAAGTTCACAAGAGGACGATTTATACGACGTAGTATTAGGGCCACATTGAGAGGAGAATAAAGTCATAAGTTTACGAGAAAAAAAGTAATTTCCTCCTCCACAGAAGAGTCAGTTTCCCCGTCAGGTCTGTGTGCTTCTTTCTTCGGAATAAACGCAGTTTCTTGCTCAATCTTTTCCAGGTCCTGATACTGATGATAATGTGGTGCTGATGAGCCAAAAGATGAAGTATTTGGTTATTTGTGAAACCTAAACTAAAACAGAACTTCACAAGATGCTCCTCGTTCCTCATTTTCACATTTCCCCTCAAATTACTACTTTATAATATTATGACTTTATTCTCATAATGCTACGACTATTTTTCTCGGAAACTTCTGACTTTACTCCGTCGTACATTTAACTTCATAACACTAGGATCATTTTTTTTCTGTCTTCCATTAAAATCTGCAGAGCTTCGAGGACTTCCCTTCTTTCTCGGTGTGCGTGTTTTGTGAAATATGTGACAGGGAAACTTCATACCCATCCCAACTAATCAATCTAGAACCTGAGAATTAGATTTTTCTAGCATTTTCTTTGATATGCATTGAAATTCCTGCTAATACCAAACTTATGACATAAAAACGATCCCTGGTTAATAACATGTAAAGTCAGTGTTCAGTGAACAATGTAAATATAGTGATAACAGAGATGAGAGTCAGCAATGGCTCTAAAGTGAGTTTACAGTAACATGATGGAATCTCATTTTAACTACATGAGGGGTGAAAAGTGTGAAATGAATCATGACTTCATGTCAGCAGAGTAAATACTGTGGTTGATTGCCAGAATGATATGCAATTTGGACGGCGTTGAAAAATACTACCGCCCTCCTCCCCTCTCTCACCCAAGGAGCGTTCATCAAGGCAGGGTTCATGCAGGGTGGGGTCTGGCCGTTGTGGGGGGACCCCTGTACTGCTGGTGGCCTGTTCTGGAAAGAGCAACAGGACCATGTGTAACCACCAAGAGCAAACACAACAGCTGTGACGAAGAAATGAAGTGCAATAAACAATCAATCACGTCCAAGATCCCGAGCATTCAACCAGAGCGCCCCCCGTAAAGCAGAAACACCAGCAGGAGGCTGAGAAGCTCATTCATACAGTAAGCACTCGCACACATCCAGTACTGTGGGTGTCTGTACTGTTCTGTACCAACACAACAGATGTCAGCACATGCAGGACAGATGTGGCAAGGGTGATTACAAACTGAAACACAGAGGTAGTAATCGATGGGTAGACAGAGCAACAATCATCCCATGGCACGGTGACACACTAAAATGTAATTATTGGCTCGTAGATCTGTGATAAAGAATGAACTGAAGCACAATTCTTAGCAAAAAAAAAAAGGCTATTTCTCTGCAGGAAGACAATGGAGAAACAACCATTTAAACTTCTAACCAAATCAAATGATTATTACAGCGGCGCTCCAACACACACCATCATGGTTGGATCAATTCAGGTGAGAGATTCACAACCTTAAATTGCCAGCGATGTGAATTTGATGGATGGAGATGTGTGCTGGTGTCAAGGCAACATTTGACCAAATCATCTAGCAAAAGAGCATGCCTCTCAAAGTCAATGTGTACACACTGAGAATGACAGAAGAGTAATTAGTAGATACAACAGAGAGAGAGAGAGAATAAGGGGCTACGCAAACAGAGGTGATCTTCATGCAAAGAGTGAGTTTAGCTGCATCTCTGAAATGTAAACTAACTGTAACGTACCCGTGATCACGGTGATTTTTGATGATGTCTGAAAGCAGCAATGTAAAGAGATGCAACCTAATGTTAAGAGGACGGTGATATATCAGCTACCAGGGCTACTAAAAATAGAAACGCATTCTGTAATTGTGCCTGAGCTGTATTCTCATGCATGCATTATACTACTGTATAATCCTGTAAGATGGAAGAGGAATAAGAAGGTGATGTGACAAAGGAACTTAAGAAAATATTGTCAATTTCTTGTTCATTTTAAAAACACAAGAGGCCAAAATAATTGTGATTGCTCAGGATAAGTGAGTATAGATAAAAGATGGACTTTATTTTTATTTTTTAGCAATTGTGTATCAATAAATATATATAAAACTACATTTTACGAGATTACATTTGAACACATCATGATAACGTTGTAATTTACCTTCGCCCAATAGTCATTTTTCCTGAGCCGACTTTAAACAACTCATAACAATAACTCAATGGCACCTCCGTTAACGTTCATATCTCCAGTATTTATCCAGTCAGGACTGTGCTGGCCACCGGCTGCTAACAGCTAACGTTACTAACTCTCCTCCTGCTGATTTCAACACAGGTTTGTTGTTCACAGTGTCGCATTATCAGGGAGAAATAGGGTGCGTCCCCTCAGGTTTAGTTGTGGCATGCTGGTGAGCGCTTTTTTTTTCTCTTCACGTGGCTCCGGTCCCAAACAAACTGAAACATGATACAGCGTGCGTATGCATCATTGTGCAGCGTAACTGTGGGAACGCATCAATACAGAGGAATCTATATTCAGAGATTCCTCCGCGTACCACTAGAGAGAGCACACGTACCACCAGAGGTACCATAGTTTGAGAACCACTGACATAGAGTGAGTAACTTACATGCAGTTTTATTATGACAGTGCACCCATCCCACCTCCTCCCTATCCATGAGTCTGGTCCCCTGTTACAACCACTACCCATTCTCACCATTACAGGCTTAGCTTTAGACTAAACCTAATCCTGATTCCAACCTTCACCTGCAACATAAATCAGAATGATAAATGAACTTTGACCAGCAAACGAACTGCAGTCAGAAAAATGTCGAAAAAAAGCCTGAACATCTATGAGTCAAACAGATTCTACTAAACATAGCTACATCACACACACACACACACACACACACACACACACACACACACAGTACATCGCGCACGCACTTGTTCTCAGCCGTCCTCTCAACAGACGAGGACATGAGAAGGCCAGAAGCAGCGTCTGTCTGCCGTAGGTCTGTATAGGCAGTTTCCAAACACAGATGTTGTTTCCGCTGGGGTGCTGCTACGGGGGGGAGGAGGCAGGTGTCTGCTGCTACTACTGCTATTTGGCTTAACATAGCAAAATGAATGGGCGTGAGGATCTAAATATAGAAACTAAAAGCATACCATAGCTGAAATGACACTTTTCTTACATAGTCATCAGCTCAAAGAAGATGACTGTATATATTCAGTATATATATATGAGGTATGAGGTTTCTAACAGTGTTGGTCCTTCCATTTCATCCATTGTAAACAGCTCTCTGTCCTGTTCCCTCCTGCCTGAAGGATAAAGTAGTGCACCCACTTCTCAAGAAGCCATGGCCATCTGGATAAAATTAATTCAGACTCATTTCTAAATTACCATTTGTATCAAACATTTAAAAGAACATTGTTTGGTTAAAGTGTCTTTGTTTTATGAATAATTATGATATTTTTGACACATTTAAATCAGGTTTCAGTTCACATCACAACACCTCATTAAAATCACAAACAATCTTTTACTCACTGCTGATGCTGGTGATTTATCGATTTTAATTCTTCTTGATTTGAGCTCCGCATATGACACTGTTGATCACTCTATTTTATTATAATGCCCTGAAAAGTGGGTTGTTATCAGGGCATGTGGTGTTCCCCAAGGCTCCACCCTTGGCCCCCTGTTGTTCTGCATATGCATGCTGCCACTGGGACATATCGTACAAAAATACAATATTCAGTACTATTGTTATGCAGATGACACTCAAATTTATGTCCCATTAAAAATCAATGAAGTAGGCGATGTTCTTCAGTTATTATCTTGTGAGCATGGCTCACATTGCTTGACCCCTTCTAAAGTAGGGCCAAAGGTTTTGCCCTTTTTGAAAAATGTAAAACATGTTAAGGACCCTGGACTTCTAACCCCCAAAAGGCACAACAAGACCACACTGTCAACCATCATACCAAATTTGAAGTTCCTAAGTTAAATAGTTTCCGAGTTCTACTCCGGAAACAAAATTGAAGTTCGTATAAGTATAAAAACATCTGGGCTCCCCGTCTACACGTTAAACCCGCAGCCAGAAACAGGTGTTATATATTTGACACTGAACTTCCATTCAGTCATTCAATCAATCAATCGTGTTTTTATCAGCTGAGCAGCATCTCAAAAATCAGCTCTTTTCCCGAGAAGGTCATTCATGCTTTTATTTCATCTCTGTTAGATTATTGCAGTGGACTGTGTTGAGGGTTAAGCCAAAAAAAAAACAACTATTTCACGCCTTCAGCTGGTACAAAACGCAGCTGCTATTTAACAAACACGAGAAGACAAGATCACATCACTCCTTTTTTAGCCTCCCCTCTCTGGTTACCATTAGGTTTTAGACTTGATTTTAAGATTATACTGATTACCTTTAAAGCACTTCATGGTTCAGCTCTCAGTTCCATTACAGAGTGCAGCCCCAGATCCCCAGGCAGCGCTCTGCTGTTATTAAGTCCCGACTCAAGACGAAAGGTGACTAGGAAATGAAAATGAAATATAAGGACAATATACACTCACCGGCCACTTTATTAGGTACAAGGTGTACCTAATAAAGTGGTACAAGGTGTACCTAATAAAGTGGTACAAGGTGTACCTAATAAAGTGGCCGGTGCTAGTATCAGGTGATTTTCTGCTGCTGTAGCCCATCTGCTTCAAGGTTGGACGTGTTGTGCGTTCAGAGATGGTATTCTGCATACCTTGGTTGTAACGAGTGGTTATTTGAGTTACTGTTGCCTTTCTATCATCTCCAACCACTCTGCCCATTCTCCTCTGACCTCTGACATCAACAAGGCATTTCCGTCCACACAACTGCCGCTCACTGGATCTGTTCTCTTGTTGGGACCGTTCTCTGTAAACCCTAGAGATGGTTGTGGTGAAAATCCCAGTAGATCAGCAGTTTAATACTCAGACCAGCCCGTCTGGCACCAACAACCATGCCACGTTCAAAGTCACTTAAATCCCCTTTCTTCCCCAT
>CAKAOH010036403.1:0-23897 GCA_916701665.1 Sebastiscus tertius | reverse complement strand
TGGCAAACTGCAGCCCAACAGGCAACAACAGCTGTCAGTGTGTCAGTGTGCTGACTGGACTATGACTTGCCCCAAACTGCATGTGATGATCATAAAGTGGGCATGTCTGTAAAGGGGAGACTCGTGGGTACCCAGAGAACCCATTTACATTCACTGATCTGGAGGTCAGAGGTCAAGGGACCCCTTTGGAAATGACCATGACAGTTTTTCCTCACCAAAATCAAAAATTAGCATAAGTTTGGAGCGTTATTTAACCTCATTCGCGACAAGCTAGTCTGACATGGTTGGTACCGATGGATTCATCAGGTTTACTAGCTTCATATGATACCAGTATCTTCACTCCAGCTTTAAAACTGAGCCGCTACAACCTAAAAAGCACAAGTTGCCTTAATGCGTGAAAGAAAATAGCGGCGTTTGACAGCCCTAGTATATATTATATTTATATGTTTTATGAATCATCTGTAACTGTGTCTGCTTCATTTCAGTGTCTCATGGCTGGACTGAGCTGGTGGAGGCCGTGCAGGAGCAGGTGAAGACTCGTAGTCTGGAGTTGAGGAGGGAGCTGAAGAGCTGCGGAGTCTTCTACCTCAACGCTCGGGGAGAGTTAGTCGGGCCCCACACAGTGGAGGTACACGCTTTATATTCCACGTCTGAGATGGAATTATTGGTGCTAAATTTAACCATTTTTTTCATAAAAATGATCAATAATCCCTCCAGAATGCCACATTAAGACACCAAGACCTTGAGGAACACCAGAGAAAAAGCCAGGCTGTGAAACTTTTGACATTTTCTTGAGATTTCTGCAAGAATTACATTTTTTGGCGATTAGATGTAAACTGCTCAGAAACCCCCTTATTGTCAATCTAGCTAGGAAAGCCATCCATCCTCTGAATGCTCTAGGTCTCTAGTCTGATCCATCCATCCTCTGAATGCTCTAGGTCTCTAGTTTGTGGCTGTAAAGTTTCATGAGGCTGTGATTATCCTAGAGGTCACCACAGGTCATTTTATGCAGGGAGGTCAATGAAATGTCTCCTATGGGGACTAACATCATCACACATGAATCCAGTTGGGCTCATTGGATCCACCAGAGTCTCAGCTTTATAGTGATACCCAGTTTATGTAATTCCAAAACTGTTTAGGGACCCCAGTATGCAGAAATATTAAAAATACACCATTTTAGAATAGGAGAAAATAACATTTATACTGTATTAAAAAAAACTAGGTAAGCTAATATAAGCTGTGTTTTTCTTGTTTCTGTTGAATCAGGTGACGGATGTGGACGGGAGGAAGAGGCGTCTGACAGCAGAGACCCTGGTCATCGCTACAGGAGACACACCTCAGTATCTGGGCATACCTGGGGACAGAGAGTTCTGCCTGACCAGGTCAGCCAGCTCTCACAGTACACTCCACATGTGCCTCACTTAAAATATACACATAAATTATACATCGACCGCATCGCAGAAGCTCTGACGTTCCCTCTCTTCACCTCCCAGTGAGGACCTCCTCTCCCTGCCTCGCCCCCCAGGTCGGACCCTGGTGGTCGGCGGGTCCGCAGAGGGGTTGGAGTTCGCCGGCTTCCTGCGTGGCCTCGGGCTGCCGGTCGCCGTCATGCTGCAACCCGACCTGCTCCCTGGGTTCGATCAGAAGATGGCACAGAAGATAGAAAACCACATGATCGTCAGCGGAGTGGACTTCCTCTATCACTCCTCACTCAGCAAGGTACTGAGGAGGATAAAGACAGAGATCACTGACATTAGGAGACTGGAAATGTCCCTTTTTAACGTAGTGTGTGTGTGTTAGGTGGAGCAGACCGGAGCCTGCAGGGAGGAGAACGCTTCAGGTATGGAACCTGTTTTTATTTATTTATTATTATGACAGAAACAGAATAACAGTAGCGTGATTAAGAGGCCAAACATGGTGATGTGAAGATCATACAACACTGTGCTTTCTCAGTTTAACTGATGTTAGTCAATCTGTGTAAATACTAACAACAAATAAATAGCTCCTACAACTTGAATTCTTATTTTAAGGAGATTGTGCACCAACACCAGAGCAGGTTTCTAGAGGGAGACTTCGGGTGACCATCATCTCCCAGGAAGGCCGAACTAAACAGGAAGACTTTGATACGGTACGTTACCCACGTCCAATTCATCGTGTTTCTGGTCCTCTCCACTAGTTTTCCTCTCAATGTTTCAAAGAACAGTAGTTTGCAGCCTTGTTTTTAGGTTGATGACCATGCATTTGTGTCTCTGTGTGTGCAGGTGCTGCTCGCCGTTGGGAGGAAAGCCTCCACCAGCGACATCGGCCTGCAGTGTGTCGGGGTGCAGTGCAGACAGGAGTGAGTTAAATCTGTCCACATTCACGTTGACCTCAGTGTGTTTTGCGGCAGGTTTTGTTTAAAGGGCGGGTCCGGGCTCTTTTCCGAGTTTCTCGAATGGAAACACCCACGAGCTGAGTCAACGTTAGCGCTGCTAAGTTTGGAAATAACTGAAAGGGTTGGTTCTGATCTTTTGAAGGGGGTTTGTATGTATCCTCTGGTGTTCTGTGAGGTAAAATGTTTTTGTGAATGGAGTCTGGTGGCTTTGAAGAGAACGATATAACGGCTTCAGTTCCCCCTCGGAAAGGGCTGTCTGACAGTGAGGTAAAGGGCTGTCTGATGGTGAGGTAAAGGGCTGTCTGACGGCGAGGTAAAGGGCTGTCTGACAGTGAGGTAAAGGGCTGTCTGACAGTGAGGTAAAGGGCTGTCTGACGGCGAGGTAAAGGGCTGTCTGACGGCGAGGTAAAGGGCTGTCTGATGGTGAGGTAAAGGGCTGTCTGACAGTGAGGTAAAGGGCTGTCTGACAGTGAGGTAAAGGGCTGTCTGACAGTGAGGTAAAGGGCTGTCTGACAGTGAGGTAAAGGGCTGTCTGACAGTGAGGTAAAGGGCTGTCTGATGGCGAGGTAAAGCAGCAGAAAAAATCTCAACGAACGTGGCGTCCACAGCAGTACGCTGCTTAGCTTCCATGCCGGTACTCCTGTCTGCTTCTCCAAGCTGGAAGCACGCCGACCGCCATCTAAGTTACTGTAGGTAACACACTGACCATAAAGATGTATATATACTGTACATGTAGCAGCGTCATCATGCAGAAACCTCCGTCAGGTTAAGGAACACCACTGTGAAGCTACAGAATGATATAAAAACCCTCCCTTTAAGGTTTTGCGTGTGTGTGTGTGTGTGTGTGTGTGTGTGTGTGTGTGTGTGTGTGTGTGTGTGTGTGTGTGTGTGTGTGTGTGTGTGTGTGTGTGTGTGTTTGTGTGTGTTTGTGTGTGTGTGTTTTTCCGTGTGCAGCACTGGCAGGATCCTGGTGAACGAGAGCGATCAGACCAGCGTAGATCACATTTACGCCGTCGGATCAGTGCAGCATGGACGCCCCTCCACCACAGGCCTCTCAGTGCATGCTGGGACACTGCTGGCCCGCCGCCTCTACAGAGGAGACAGCATCTTGGTACACGGTTTGGAATTAGTTACACTAATATTGATCAGACCAACTGAATGATCATGTCTGAGTGGTGTTTTGATTGTTGTTGTGTATGCTTTAAAGCTTGTGCACGAGCCAAACGTCGCATATGAGATAATAAATATAGAATTGAATTGAGCTAATATGGTTTGTCGTTACAGTGTGATTACACCAGCGTGCCAGCTGTTGTGCTGACTCCAGTGGAATACTCTGCCTGTGGTCTGTCTGAGGAGAAAGCCAATCTAACGTTTGGAGAAAACAGTGTGGAGGTACACTTATTATACACCAACATAGAATCATACAAACTAAGTTCTCATCTTGTAGATGATCTAAAAATCAATCTGCCCTTTTTCCAGGTGTATCACAGCTACTACTGGCCTCTGGAGTGGACACTTCCTGCCAGGAATAAAAATTCCTGCTATGTGAAGGTCATCTGCCACATCCCCGACCAGGTAGGACCTTTTTTCCTTTTCTTTTAAAGGGACTATTTGTAACTTTCAGAAATGCTTCTTAACAGCGACACTTGTGGCCGTGAAATCAACGAAAGACAGCGTTCTGTTGCTGGCGCTTGTGCTCGCTCTAAATAGACATGAAGGAGCATCGCTCAACACAGTGAGGAGACACACGTCAGCTAAAAGCACAACATCACTCTAGAGTTCAGCTGCTTGGCAGTAATGTTAGCTGTCCAGACCAAGGTCTCTCCAGGTCTCTCCACTGTGTTTGTTTCTCCTGCCTCAGCGCAGGCTTCAGCAGCGGCGCTCCGCAGCGAGAAATTCGTCTCCCTCCGCCCGCAGCCGGAGAGAGCAGGGAGACACCGGCACCCGGTCGGTAATGAGACGATAATGTTTCTCTCTGCGGAGCCCCGTCACTTCACAAGACACGGGAAACCTCTGCTGGTCTGGAGGAGCTGCAGCAGTTATTTCTGACCAAACGTCCACTGAACATTCACTAGATATTCTCAGAGCTACACTAACTCTGCTGCAGTGAGGAGTGAGCACGCGTTCACGTCTAGAGGTGGAGCGAGCTGAGCGAGAACGAGCGCGCTGTCTGAGTGAAGGCGAGCAGGCAGAGGAGACGAGACAGCGGCCACACGCGAGCGCGCATGTGTGCCGACTCGCTACATTTATACGCTTAGAAAGTTACAAACAGTCCCTTTAAAGCTGCACTAATCAATATTTTAATATTAAAGGTGCTGTTGATAATATTCTACTAGATGTTGCTTTCTCCCTCGCCTTGTTCCGTTGCATTTACTTGCAATCTCTGTTTTTTCCACACTAACTGACGATGCCGATACTTTTGTACTTTCACTTGAGAAAGATTTTGAATGCAGGACTTTTACTTGTGTTTACGTGTATTTGTGGTATTACTACTTTTAACGTAAACTATCTGAGTGCTTCTTTCACCTCTGTGTCTGATGCTGGGGCAGGATTAGCAAAGAGTCAAATAAAGGAATGGACCGGTGAACAGAAGGAAAGCTAAAAGGGACCGTGATAGTCGCCCCGGGTTGCTCATCATTCAACAGATGGAGAGTATTGTGGGATTTGAAAGGATTCCAAACTGATCCTGAATTGGCCCTCTTCCTCCTAGACTGTTATGTAATATGTCTGTTTTATTTATGAAATATATTTGCGAGCATACTTTCCAACCTCGAGACCTCAAAAATAGGGAGGATTTCAAACCAAAAATGTAGTTTCATAGACTTTGTTTCCTGTCTTCTGGAGACTTTTAAAGAATGAACATAGCAAAACAAAAAACAGGAATAAACATTAGGTCAGTATTGTTGTCTGGCTGGAAACAGTAGGGCTTATACACTCACCAGACACTTTATTAGATGTGTATAATTGCCATAAATCTGGAGAAATGCGGGAGAATTGTGACCTTGTGAGGAAACCGGGAGAAGGCGAGGAAAAAACGGGAGTCTCGTGGGAAAATCAGGAGGGTTGACAGGTATGATTGTGAGGCGTGTTTTTAACGTCAATATGAGTTTGTTGCCTAAATCCAAGCTAGCTAACGTTCGTTGATGTTCGTTGCATTTGTCGAGCAAAGCGAGTACTGCGAAGCTCAATGTATATAAAGTCACTTCAGTAAGTGAACCTATTTATGACCAAGTTGCATCATTCTGTCACTCGCTTCCTAAAGAAATGCATGCGCTAGATAGAGCGAGATCTTTACAGCACGAGGCGGTGGTGCTCATGGGAAATGAGGTCTTTGTTCCGGGAAAACACTACCGCTGCCGTCTTTGTCCTCAGGGGGCCGTCAAAAACCAACACAAAATGAAACGTTCCTTGTAGTTGCTTTAATGTTTTGTAGAGATGGGCGTTCGATATCGAAGCTCCGAAGCTAGATTCTCTCCTGTTACAACACATGGTGTCGGAGCTCGTGTCAAATGAGGAACACCACTTGATTGATGACGTACGAACCTACAAACGTCACCGGGGCTTCAGCAAGCGTTTCATTCAGTTTCTAAACTCTGTGCTGGGCTGACAGGAGGAGAATAATGAAGTAATGTACACTAGAAAGTCCACTAGTACTGCATGTGATTAGGCATCACTCTCTCATCATAGCCAACATTAAACATCTAATGAGGCCGTGTAGTAAGAGTTATGTCCAAACTAATTGAAGTTCCCCCCACACTTTGATAAGTGTGATCCTCAGCACCTCAGCTCTCAAGTAATGAGACTTTTGTTTGGCTTTTTCCTCTGGAGATATTTAGTCATAATGCCTCCAATTGTGCAACAGTTCACACCGCATTAGTCCACCCACCTCTTTGTTATATTTTTAGCTCCGCAATTGACTTGGCAGCACTCGAACATACAGGAACTGCATTTGAGAACGCGGCTCTGCCAAGCTGCTGGTGACGGCGTTATAATATCTCTGCTCATTATCACTTTAGTCCCCGTCTGCAGATTGGAATACACCGAGGCCCATCATCACCACGAAACTAGCTTTTCATATTTATCAGTGTGTTTTTATGGTTTTAGATGTGTGAGTGGATTACCTGAAGTCCGTCTGGTGACTTGGACTAGAACAGATTACTATACTGAGGGCGGACTCGGGTCTTCCCTCTGACATGACAACAGTGATTCTGACTCACACGCAGAGGACCTGGAACTCACCGTGGACATGAATCTGGTGCCTGAGAGCTCCCCAGAAATGACCCCCTGGTGATTGGGGACTAGGACTTGCACATGGAGGACTGGGACTCGATTAAGGCGTGTCTGTTCTGACATGGGAGCTAGACTCAGACAGGACCTTAGGGGCTTGGATCCAGGCTCAGACTTGAGAACTGAGGACTTGGGACTTCCTTCTGACATGACAAACAAACTCAAGACTTTCAACCAGGAGACCGGTGTTCGTGTCCCGGTGAAACGAAAAGTAACGTTGACTTATTTTGCCATGTCAGTCGTTAGTCATGAGACTTGTCGGTATCGTCAGTGCCGTGAGTCGAAGTTAACGTCAACCACGACCGTTTCCTAACCCTAACTAAGTGGTTGTGTTGCCTAAACCTGTGAAAAAGGAAGTTTATTTTGAAAGGACACTATGCATGTAACGAGCGTATATTGACACGCCGTGCCCGGTCCGTCCAAACGTAACGTAGGTGGGGTACCGAGCGGCGGTATTTGACGAGTTGGGAGTGAGAATGTCTTCAAGTCTAACAACCTTTAGTTCAACACTGCTGTGTCTCAACAGGAGCGTGTGGTCGGTGTCCACGTCATGGGTCCCAATGCTGGAGATGTCCTCCAAGGCTTCGTTGCAGCGATGAAATGTGGTCTTACCAAGCGACAGCTGGACGCCACGGTGGGCATCCACCCCGGGTCAGCCCAGGTCAGCATCCCTTCTTTTCTCCACACTGTTTCATAAAGACAGCTGTGATGCCACGGCTGTTAAGGCACAACATGTCTCTCTACCCACGGCTCAACTAGAAGGATTGCCCGTAGAAATGTTGCGATCTTCATTAGTAAGCGTCCTTGGGTTTCTTGGAAGGCGCTATATGAGTCTAATTTATTATTATTATTATTATTATTATTAAGGTCACCGCAGAGTATCTGATTTGAGACGACCTTACCTCATTGAAATTCACGCACTACTCAAGTAAATACAGAGTGCACACGGTGCACTACAGTAAAGTGTATTTGCGTAAGCACACGGATTGGAACACTAAAAGTTTATGAGCTGAAGCGCAAGCGAGCATTTCAATCATCCTGGAAACAGGAGGTTAGCTGGGCGGCGTTAGAGCAGTAACCTTTTGTAACTTGAGGCCTACGTCTGATTGTTAAAATAATTCCGAGGACCACCTTCCCAAATAAATGACAAACTGGCTATAAATATGTGTGATGCCACTGCCAGGTGTAATGACCCACATAAATATTCAGCTTACCCTCACCCATCACTGCCTGCCATCAGGAATCCAAACTATTCAGGGTCACATTTCCTCAACACACACTTTGGAGCTTTTACCGGTGCCGGGTCGTCTTCATCATCACTTTTCATTAAAAAAAACGCCACATTTTGTGTCACTGCATCCGAGACATATATGTCTGTAAAGGGGAGACTCGTGGGTACCCATAGAACCATTTACATTCACATATCTGGAGGTCAGAGGTCAAGGGACCCCTTTGAAAATGACTATGCCAGTTTTTCCTCACCAAAATTTAGCGTAACTATTTAGCCTCCTTCCCGAAAAGTTAGCGTGGCATGGTTGGGACCAATTTTAGTTTCATATCATTCCAGTATCCTTCCTCTAGCTTTAAAACCCGCCCGCTACAACCTCTGAAAAACAGAATAGCAGCCGTTGGATTTTGAAGAGGTTAATCTAACCATTTGTCAGTACCTCCGCGGACCACTAGGGGGTGATCTGAGGCCCACCAGTGGGCCCCGGCCCAGTGGGTGAGAATAGCTGCGTTAGAGGATGTGGACGAAACTCCAGATTCATTTACTTCAAGATTAAACGTGACAATTAGCTTTGGTCTTTGTTGCTTATAATAACCGATAATCATCCATCATCTGCAACCGCTTATCCCGTTAGGGGTCGCGGAGGGGCTGGAGCCGATCCCAGCTGACGTTGGGCGAAGGCGGGGTTCACCCTGGACAGGTCGCCAGCCTATCGCACGGCTGACACATAGAGACAGACGATCATTCACACTCACATTCACACCTACGGGCAATTTAGAGTCAACAATTAACCTAACCTGCATGTCTTTGGACTGTGGGAGGAAGCCGGAGTACCTGGAGAAAACCCACGCTAACACGGGGAGAACATGCAAACTCATAACCGCTAATAAATACAACAATTTGTGTAAGGGCAAGTAACAAAAGAGCAACTGGGCCAGCGAAACAAACAGACAAATAACGTTGCACGTTGCCCGTACAGTATACCTGCTGCTTTGGACACCTATGGATACCGCAGTCTGTGTGGAAGTATTGTGCTGAGGTCAGTTTTCAGATATTACCATGTGCAGTCCTTGAAACAGCTCTGGTGTCCGGGGTCAAAGCCAGAGCAGCACATTCAAATGAGTTTCCTGCTCTGAATGCTGCCTGTCTGAATTATTCATGGCCTGTATTTAATAAACCTCACAGTCCATCCTCGTGGAGACTGACCCCGGAGTACATGAGCGGGTTAATACAAGCTGACATCTTCTAAACTTAATTAATAAGGCCGTTCAATGGAGTGTTAAATAGAGGTGACCGGTGCTGCCGATGTCAGCGAAGAAAGGTGGTTGGAGATACGGACTGATTGATTAGGTACATTGATCCGAGGAGATGCGGGATCCTTTGATCGTGATTATGGGCCTTTTATTGACACAGATTTCATCTTAGATTTCAGATCAATGGGCCTCATGCAAGAACCTCTCGTACAGATTGGTCCTGAAGTGGTTTGTTCGAGTGATTTAGGATCTATTTTGGTCCAGACTTGTCGTAGGAGTCATGTGTAATTAGTCTGCTGTTATCCAAATCTAAGTTTTTCATTAATAGATTGTATATTTCATTACTTTTAAGTAGGGCTGTCAATCGATTCAAATATTTAATTGAGATTAATTGCACGTTGTATCTGTTCTAAATGAACCTTAAAGGGAGATCTGTTAAGTATTTGATCCTCTTATCAACATGGGAGTGGACAAATATGCTGCTTTATGCAAATGTATGTGTATATTTATTATTGTAGATCAATTAACAACACAGATCAATGACAGATATTGATCCAGAAACCCTCACAGGTACTGCATTTAGCATAAAACAATATGCTCCAATCAGAACATGGCAAACTGCAGCCCAACAGGCAACAACAGCTGTCAGTGTGTCAGTGTGCTGACTGGACTATGACTTGCCCCAAACTGCATGTGATGATCATAAAGTGGGCATGTCTGTAAACAGGCATGTTTTTCCTCACCAAAATTTAGAGTAAGTTTGGAGTGTTATTTAACCTCCTTCACTACGAGCTCGTCTGACCTGGTTGGTACTGATGGATTCATCAGGTTCTCTAGTTTCATATGACACCAGTATCTTCACTCTATAACAATACACTTTATACGTAGCAGAGGACAAAGTAAGAAGCATCTTTCCCCACATTCTCAACTCCCCCCTGGCCTGTTGACATCCACTGATATCGCTCTCTCTCTGCTGCCTTCTGCAGGTGCTCAGCTCGTTGACCCAAACCCAGCGTATGTCTGAGGCCATGATGGTGAGGGGAAACTGCTGAGGTTAGCTCCCCCTGCTGTCACTCACAGTTGCCCATAGCAACAGTGGAAGACAGCAGGGGAAGTGCGTGCGATCACCCCGATGATGAGTGACGGCGGCAGGATGGCCAACCTGACCATCCCGATGACATCTTCACCTGAAGCCTGACAGACAGGCGGGCGAGGACCGACGCTCTGCTGCTGACACGCGTCTTGTTTTATTTATGTGTCTCTCTCTGTCGACGCTTTTTTTACGTTTGTTAGCGTTTCTTTTATGAACCGTTTGCTTCCAGCAGAACTTCTACAGAAATCTACTGATGCATTTTTACGTCTCTCTCCTTCGACTTGAAGGAAAGATAAGATGCTCCCCGAGGTCCTGCCTCTGAAAGCCTCTGTAAGCTTTAATATAGCTGAGTTTTTAAAGGCTGCAGGAGAGTGATAAGACTCTGGGATTGGATGCATTTACATGGAGTAAAAGCTCAGGCTTACGCTCTGTGTTTTCATCGCTGTGGCACGAACCTCGGGGGGTTTTTACAACCTTAATTTCATGTAATCAACTCGACGGGGATTATGGAATTACCCAAATTAATAGTGTTTTATTGGAATGCTCTCGCTTTAATTGATGCATACGGTGTCTTCATTGAGACGTCAGGCCGGAGTTCCTGACGCACTCTTTTGTTTGCTTTCATATCCTGTGTCTTAAAGCAGCTGTTGAATATTCATTTGGATGGAAGCGTCTCATACTAATGAACGCAGGGACTTGGGAGTGCAGATATTTCTTAAGAGCTCGCCGCTGACCCTCGAAGTTTTTCCCCCCGCCAACCTCAGCTCGGCGCTCTGCATCTGAATGAAAAGAAATGTACATCTGTGAGGGTTAGGCGTGCCTCCGTGCAAGGGCGTCATTTTCATTCTCTTGGTGTGTTGAGTGCAGAGCGACCCGTCCGGTCCATGTTAATGCTGCACGTTGTGCTGTTGCTTGCTAAACAGTGCAGCAATTAGATGTACTGAGGTTATCCTCCAGACCACCTTCTGGTCTCCGTCCCCGACAGACCTGCTTGTGTAAGTAAGACAGATATCCTAATTAGAAAGAAGTGCACGAAGAAGTCTCTCCTTTTGGCACGTGCCTGGAAATGCCATTAGAGCGTAATTTGATCAAAGCGAAGCGGCTTCTGTGACTTTGTGCAGGTCTCACAGCAAGGTTAGGATGCTGCATTGAGGTCTATCTATCACTGCCTGCTTGTCCTGGACTCTGTTCAGAGGTCTCACCTGACCCCCCCCCCCTCCGGTGCACCGTGTGCTGTTCCACCACTAGATGGCACTGGAGCTGTACGTAGAGTAAATGAAGCAATACTGGAAAATCACAGTGAAACTATGACGTGTGTGTTGAATAAACTTATGACAGTAATACTGATTCTACTACTAACATAATGTCTTTAACTCATATCCCTGCTACTGATATTATTATGACCTGGACTGTGGAGCTGCACCAATGAAACGTCTTCTAAGTACCGCTACTGCAACCGAGTGCCATTACCTCAACTGTTATTATCACAACAGATACTTATATATACTAATATTACTTTGCTGTTACTGTTGTCACAGTTGGTATTACTCTAACTAGTACTTGTACCACCAAAGGCAGATTATGAGACAAACAACTCCACCACCTCTCCTACATACTGTTAGTCAGACACACAGATACTTTATAGTAGTGGAGCCTCTTTTTCTTGTTGCTTTGTGTCTCTTTGTAGTCGTTTTGTGTCTCTTTGTAGTCGTTTTGTGTCTCTTTGTAGTTGCTCTGTGTCTCTTTGTAGTTGTTTTGTGTCTCTTTGTAGTTGCTCTGTGTCTCTTTGTAGTCGTTTTGTGTCTCTTTGTAGTCGTTTTGTGTCTCTTTGTAGTTGCTCTGTGTCTCTTTGTAGTCGTTTTGTGTCTCTTTGTAGTTGTTTTGTGTCTCTTTGTAGTTGCTCTGTGTCTCTTTGTAGTCGTTTTGTGTCTCTTTGTAGTTGTTTTGTGTCTCTTCGTAGTTGCTCTGTGTCTCTTTGTAGTTGCTCTGTGTCTCTTTGTAGTTGTTTTGTGTCTCTTTGTAGTTGCTTTGTGTCTCTTTGTAGTTGCTCTGTGTCTCTTTGTCATTTTGTGTCTCTTTGTAGTTATTTTTTGTAATTGCTTTGTGTCTCTTTGTAGTTGTTTTGTGACTCTTTGTAGTTGTTTTGTGTCTGTGGTTGTTTTGCCCCTTTCTGTAGTTTTGTGTCATTTTGTGTCTTTGTACCAGTGCCAGATCATTTCTACCTTAAAAAACTTAAAACTGAAGAAAAGGTAACATTTCATTTTACAGCTCTGCAAATGTCATATTAATTAGGTGATAATTAGCAAGTAACCTATTTGAAATTTCTTTAGAGTTACTGCCAAATTACCCCAATATTAACCTCAAAATGTATCGTAAATTACTTTATTATAAACATTATTTAATAACGATATGCTAAAATAATAATATAATTGTTAAAATAATTAATTATAAATAAATAATTAAAATAATTGTGTGACTTATTGTCGACGCAAATGTGACCTGGTAGCTAATGTCATGTTTCAGGAAGTTGTTTTAAATAAGTTATTTGCTAATTATTATCTATTTATCAGCAGACATGGAAATAAAGCTTATCAATTAACTTGCTTTTCAATTGCTCAAATGCTTTCCCTGGAAATGTATTAAATAAATGACCAGCTATTGGGAAATAGCGGAATATAAAATATTAAATAATGTTTATAATAAAGTAATTTTCTATAAATTGTGAGGTAAATATTGGGGTAATTTTGGCAGTAATTTCAAAGACATTTCAAATAGGTTACTTGCTAATAATCACCTAATTACTATGACATTTTTGGACCTGTATTATGAAGTTTCACCAAAAAAAACTAAATTTAAAACTTTAAAAAATAATAATTTCAAATAAAAAAATCATCACTTACAGATACATACATGACATTAGACCTCTGCATTTAACCCAACCTGTTGAAAACATGGCCACTATTTATGGATTTGATATGACCTTTTCTGTAATAATTCATTATCTTATTACTCTATAATGATGAAAATCAAAGGTTAAAGAGGTTTTAATGTGCTGCTGTTGAACATCTGGACGAGCTCATGTCCTCAGAGCAGTGGGGGTGTTTGGTTAGTCAGTTAGTCCACCCTGCTGCTCCCCCCTCCAGCAGCCCAGCAGTGGTACGCTCCGTGCTGTGGATGCATTCAGCTCATTGACCGGCGGACAATCCTCATCAGTACCAGCAGACAGAGAGAGAGAGAGAGAGAGAGAGAGAGAGAGAGAGAGAGAGAGAGAGCCTCCGACACAACGGGCTCTTCATTCACACACAAAGCGAGCAGCAGCAGCAGCAGCAGCTCCAGCCTCCTCCACCTCCTTCCATCCTCCTCCAGTCTCCTCCTGCAGCCTCCAGACTCCTCCAGCCTCCTCCAGCCTTCTCCACCTCCTCCAGCTCCTCCATCCAGCCTCTCCATCTCGTCATGAAACAGACTCTGAGTGAACTGTTGAGGATGAGCAGGATATGCCGGATGATATTTGCCACTTGTTTGGGATCCTTTATTCTGGTCATCTTTTATTTCCAAAGTATGTTCCAACCAGGTAGGACCACCTCTCCATCCTCTCTTCTCTCTCTTCTATCAGCTGTATATCTGTATGTGTGTGTGTGAGAGTGATGGTATCCTGTCTGGCAGCCTCCTGGCACGCTGACACATCGATTTGTCCACCAAAGCAAGGCTGTACAGTAACGCAGCAGATACATAATTGATAGGAGACTTGTGCGTAAATCATCCAGCCGGAGCGCACGGATGGATGGATCGTCTTGTTGCGCTTTTTTTTTCTGTGGAGCGGTTCTTTCTTGGTGGAAGTGTGCGTTTGGGTGTGATTGCATGTGAGGAACAAGTGGCATGCTGAGGCTTTTTGTCTCCTGAAACGTGGCTTGGCGACGTGGTGAATGAAAACGATGCATGCATGAGCTGTTGCTGTGGGGTTTTTTGGACAAACTGGTCATTTTGCAGGCTGACTCGATCCAAGATGCACCTAAAGAGAGAGACTGTTTCCATCTGGATCGAGAGCAAAGCTCCAGCTGTAATGGCAAAATCAATTTGGAGTCCATATCTAAAAATAACCCTCCTCCAGGGAGCATTTAGAAACCGATGTCCTCTCTAATCTGCGCGCGTCTGGAGACCTTTTTAACAATTTATCACACAATAAAGGAAATCCTCTCCAAGCCAATGGTTGGGGGGGTTATTCTGCAGGGGGAGATTTTTGCATCCAATTATGTTTAAATGATTTGATGCTTTTTGCCAAACCTGAATCACCACCACCCCTGGATGGATGTGAAACCACACTGTTAAGAATCTCCCAGTAAAATAAGAGCTGGCAGCAGGGTTTCCTTTATGTTACTGTAAAATTAACATTATTATACTGTCGCTGACATTTACAGCTTTATACTGTTAATGAAAAATACAGTTTGAACTTTATTAATTTCACAGTATTTTACTGTTTAAAGATACATTATATAGCTGTTTTTCACCTTTCTTTTACATTATCTTACTGATTTACTTTAATGCACTATTTATTTTTTACATATATTTTAATAAACATTATTGTTTGCCTAGATGAATAAACTTAGCAGATTACAGACAGGAATAGTCACACTAAATACAATTAAAGGTTGTTAGGAAAAAGGCTATAATAGACTTGTTGTGTGTCTCTAGCTGCTACAAGCACAGAATGAAACCAGAACAACATGTGATGAAGAACAATAAAGATAATTCACTGATTTTACAATCATGTTCAATGTAGAAGCCTCACATGAGCAGATCAGGTCCCAGAATTAAAACAAATACTGCATGAAACTGTTACTGAATGCATTATAGTTCAGTTAAAAAACAAACGGCCTATGAGCGTCATTTAACAGGTTTTCTCTTGTATTAACAGTAAAACACTGTTTTTAGCAATAACAGGTTAATACTGTTGAAATCCTGCTGTAAATTAACAGCAGTTGTTTACAGTGTAGTGTGTGCAGGCCGTCAATAAATAAATGTAATATGTGCATATGTGCAGTCTATAAAGTGGTAAATAGGATGTATAGTGTAAAGTGTGCCAGTGGTTAGAGTCCAAGATGGTTGCAGATAGTGCATGTTTAAAGGCAGATGCATGTTTAAAGGCAGATAGTGCATGTTTAAAGGCAGATAATGCATGTTTAAAGGTAGATAGTGCATGTTTAAAGGCAGATAGTGCATGTTTAAAGGTAGATAGTGCATGTTTAAAGGCAGATAGTGCATGTTTAAAGGCAGATAGTGCATGCTTAAAGGCAGATAGTGCATGTTTAAAGGTAGATAGTGCATGTTTAAAGGCAGATAGTGCATGTTTAAAGGTAGATAGTGCATGTTTAAAGGCAGATAGTGCATGCTTAAAGGCAGATAGTGCATGTTTAAAGGTAGATAGTGCATGTTTAAAGGCAGATGCATGTTTAAAGGCAGATAGTGCATGTTAAAAGGTATATTGTGCATGTTTAAAGGCAGATAGGGCATGTTTAAAGTCCTCATAGTCCTTGGTTGTGGAGCCTGATGGCTACCAGCATGGACTGACACAGGCGTTTGTGTTGTGCCGAGGAGTGATGAGTCTGTGGCTGAAGGTGCTCCTCATCTTGACTAGCTCATCATGTAATCATACACTCGGTGCTCCTGACCTATACAGTACAACAGGTTTACTGTACGGTGCAACAGAAAAAACTAAACTCTCTCTGGGTATCTGCTTTCCATGAACAGAAACTGAATCATGCTAATCCCATAATGCTGCTGTTGGAGACGGTGTGTCTGCAAGGCTCAGTGGCTGCTCTGAGATGGTCTCTATCAGGCTTTATGGCAACTTCAGCTTGTATCATTGTAAAATAGATGCTCTGGTGTTGGGTGATGATGTGAAAGCACAGAAACCTTATAATGTGTCAGAGTGACGGGGCTGCTGGGATAAAGAAGAAGGTGCACCATGCAGAGAGCAGAAGCATGCAGGAGTATCATCCCCACCAGCAGGAGACCAAAGCAGACGTGCTGCCACATATCTCCATTCTGTAGATATAGCAGCTCTGTGTGAGTCACCAGTTGTTGTTGCTGTTGGTGGTGATTGATATTTCCAATCCCCCCACAAAGGGAACCTTAGATGACCAGACTGTACTGTAATATTAATCATTGTTGTGTAAGAATATAATTAAATTAATTCAGATATCAAACCTTCTGCATGTCAGCAGCTTCTAAACAAATCAATAATTGGACCACGTTCTGTATCGTTGACTCTTCTGGCTTTAAGTCCAGGCCCCACTGCTGGACCTATGTGTAAAATAATAACTGCAAAATCAACCTTTTTCCCCTTTAATTATATTTATCCCAAAGAAAATCCAATATGGAAAGTCTTGAAGTAGTAACGGCCCCTTTTGCCTCAAAAACAGGCCTCTCCTCGTCTGTTCCAGGCCACATGCTGGCATTGTTCGTGGCTCAAAAACTGACATCTCATAGAGTTGTTTGGTCTCATTTTGAACCGGAGCATTTGCAGATTAATTCCATACCTGATATGTTACGATCCACTAACGTTAGGCACTGTGTTTGTTGTCTTTGCCGTCATCTTGACTGTAAGGGAGCCGGGAGAGACAACTGATTGAGATTCAACTCTTCTTTGTTTGGAAGGGGAGAGGGAGACACGCTTGGTAAAGATCTGTGCTATGGTGCACTTTTCTAGTTCAGTGTTGGTTTTATTTATTTTTTAAAAACATAAAAAACAACATTCTCTGAGGAATAGCGTTGTCAGATTATTGGAAATAGATTTTTGTTAAAAGATAAATAGCGGTTTGTGAGTCAACTTGCTGTCGGAGAGAAGAGATGGTACCTGTGTGTCGATACTGCTGAAAAACAGTTTCAAATATTCAGTATAGATATGTATTGATACTTTGATATTTTTGACAACACTACTTATTCTCTAACGAAGTAATCGTCCCCATGAATGCTGTTCAACTCTTTGAATTACCCAGGGTAACGGGACAAGCAGGAACTTTGCACCGAGTGAGACCTCTCCTCTACTGTACATCATTAAATGAGATTTCAGGCAGGCGAATTAATTATAAAAAAATTGAACCCAGACTCCATTAAACCCGCGTCAAGGACCCCGGGATCCTTCTCCCAGTGGTGTGCCAATCTCTGCAGGCATTGCATCAGCTTGTGCCACACACAGACACACACTAACACACAGAGACGGGTCCCAGAGTGGATGTTTTATTCCGTTGTGGTGATGACAGGGTGCTGTACTCAGGACGCTCTGATTGAAGAGGAGATGTCTGCAGCAGGGTGTTTGTGCAGGAGCTGGGATATAAGTTTTAATGCTGCAGACGGTGTGTATTTATGCCTGATTACACAGGTGAGACGGATACCAGTGTGTACGTGTTGTTAGAGTCGCTGACTTCCTTTACAACCCCTCTTCTTATCTCTCTATCTCAATCTGTTTTCTGAAATGACTTCATCCCTCTCTCACACTCGCCCGCATGGCACCACCACCATTGTTGTCCATCAGATAAAGTTATCCAGGCAGCGTCTCCCTGCTTCAGGCATGTTTAGCGGGGCCCAGTGTAAACTCTCACCTCCCTCCCAGGACCCGCGGGGTCGTGACCTCTTGTAAAAAGAGACAGAGGAGAGGAGGAGGGGGGGGAGACACAGCGCTATCACACCGTGGCCTTAAAGCTAGAGTTGGCAATGTTCTGCAAAAACTAAATTCTCAAATCAATAAATCTACTATTCATTCGTCCCGACCCGCCTGTCACTGTTACCTACACTAACCCTTTAAAAATGTGGACTAATAAAACCAAAGCTACCTGCATGGATAAGAAGTTTTATCCACTAGAGATCAAACCTCTCATCTATGGCCCGAAGTCCTCAAAGAGTTTAGCTCTAAATTGAAATGAAATATTCAGCGTTTGGAAAAAAGGGTAAAACTAATCTGACAAAAGGACCGCAGGCGTCATAGAAAGCTCTCATGAGAATATCACTCAGCTTATTTAAGATGCTTACTGACAGTCTGAAATACTGAGTCATGAGCGGCAAGAGCTTTTTCCAAAATGAACATAGGGGTTTGTGAAAGCACAATAGATTCCCTGTACAGTGCACGTAGCTGCAGACACACAAACATGGGCCGATCCGTGCCAAATGGAGGTCGTCACCCTGGTTGTTGTATTTCAGCCTCCTTTGGGTTTAGCTGCCGCTCGCTGACAGCCGTGATTCGAGGACCTGGTGCTCTTCCACCTCCGTTCTTGTCTCTCTGAATTCACTTTAGGTTTGCTCGGTGGGTGCCTGTGACAGATCCAGTGTGCCTCATCAGTCCGGGTCTCTGCTGCCTCCTTTAAATGCATTGTTGCTGCTGAGATCAGCGCGGCTAATAAGGCAGTTTGCTCTGTTTGGCTGCTTGTTTGGTTTCTTTGTGAAGTGCCTCTGGGATATTTTGGACTGTGTGTGCTGAGTCTGCAGCTCTGTTCACCCGCTGTACTGTGTCATTTTCAGTGCTAACCTGCTTGTGCACCCAAGCCTCAAAGCCGCAAGCTCACATTTCAAGTCTTCCACAAAGGCCTTGTACCTCTGACGCGGTCAGCTGCACCCGGAGACGGACATGAGAGGGACATGAGACGGACCTCATTTGAAATCACAACATGATTTATTTATTTTACTCTATGTGTGTGTGAGGGAGAGATTTCTACTGACATGCAACAAAGCTTCGCTGGTTTGAAAGCAGAGAAGGAATGGGAACGTCTTGGGGAAAGAATGAACAAATTCCTGTCTGGAATTTCGACGGGAAACTCGAAATTCCTCACCTTCATCAGTCTGTGGCGGTCAGCTAGTGTCAGCTGGAACTGATGCAGTAGTGCAGAGGGAGAGTGCTGAGTCGCCGGGGTCGCTGACCTCAAACATGGGACCCTGTAATCTAAGAAATGGATTCTGCAGCCTTCCTATACAAGTCTCTGATATTGCCTTGGAGGTTTTCAAGTGATTTGTTTTCTCTTTAAAGGGGACATATCATGAAAATCTCCCCTTTTTCAGTGCTTGTGCACATACCGTAAAATCTAGATTAAAAGCTGCAATTTCCTCGCCGGGTGTGGCAACACGTTTTGACAAATAAACGTAGGTCTTAATTAAATGCTGTTTGTCAATATGGACATATTAGATTCTCCACAATTCATTCATCCAGTTTCATTTTACGGAAACCATGAGCACCAAAGTATAATTCATTCCCTTTGTGGTTTTTGACCAGTGAAAGTTTTTGAAAGGCTAAACGCCAACAAATATGGATTGAAGCAGAGTGTTTCGTTGGATGGACGCATGTTTACATCGGACCTTTTTACAATAAATGTTGACTTTTAGAGTGAATACTGAGAAAACATACTTATTGATAATGTTATATTTTAGGGCTGTCAAAGTTAACACGATAATAACGCATCAGCGCAAATTCATTTTAACGCCACTAATTTCTTTAATGCATTAACACAACTTGCGATTCTTACCATCGTAGCGGGCTCAATGTTAAAGCTAGAGTGAAGCTACTGGTATCATATGAAACTAGAAAACATAAAGAATCCATTGGTACCAACCATGTTATAATAGCTTGTGACAAAGGAGGCTAAATGACTCTCTAAACTTACACAAAGTTTTGGCGAGGAAAAACTGGCATGGCCATTTTCAAAGGGGTCCCCTTGACCTTTGACCTCCAGATATGTGGTTCTATGGGTTCCCCACGAGTCTCCCCTTTTGATTTCCACTAATAAATATATACATACATGCGTAAAGCAGCATATTTGTCCACTCCCATGTTGATAAGAGAATTAAATACTTGACTAATCTCCCTTTAAGGTACATTTTGAACAGACTGTCAGTCCCACAAGGGACAGTGAGCGAGGACACGACCCGAAGAGATGATAGCTGTGTGTGATTGCATTCATGCGCGTCGGTATGTTTGTGCACCCCCCCACCTCCCGGCCTCAGTCATTGTCCCCCGCCTCAGTGTGTGTGTGTATTGTGAGAGTGTATCCCGGACGTCCTGTTTGTGTGATCTTAGTGCTACTGCTGTTTTCCTGCCCAGCTCTGCGGCTAAATCCAGATCAAATATCCCAGCATCGGGGGGGGGGGCCGGGTCTCACCATAGCATCCACATCCAGCACCAGAACACCCAGATTAGCTGCCACACATACAGTAACCCAATCTGTTCTCAGGAAATGTGTCCAGAAACCAGTCAAACAGGGCAGATCTTTTTAGATCATAAAGTGTCTTCCTCTGTTTTAAGTGCCCCACGTCTTCCTGAATCTCTCTCTGTGAGTAGTTCAGAGCAGACCGACTGTGCCGCTCCGCCGTCTGGACTTCAGGTCAGGCAGCAGCCGGAGGCCGACGCTGAGGACTCCTCATTTACTAGACTGAGTTGATGACCATCTGCATGAGCGTCTGGACCTCATTAGAGAGGCGATGAAAGGGCTGCCACAGAGGAAACACACACACACATGCACTCTTTTTGGGATCTCGATTGAGACGTAAAGCCGAGTGTGAAAGAAGACCGGAAAGATTTCCTCATCTTAAGGTCATTGCAAGTCCATATTTTTTGTTTCGTTTTTTTAAATCTGTCATCCGATAAAGAATGATACGCACAGAAACCTTGCACACTGAGTCACACTGAATGCATGAATGACATTAGCAAGAAGCTTTATCTATGGCTCTATCATTCATTCTCTGCTCAGGTAGACATTATGGGTTGTCCACACCGGCAGCGTTTCAGCTGCTGCTGTCAGCTCTTTCTTTCTACACAGAGTTTTCCTTTCGTAACGGCCATTTCATTTCATTATAAATGTAATTTATATTTATTTAAGACAGAAGGTTAAGAAGTGTGTGCACATTGTAAATAATAGCAATAATGCACAATTAAAAACCCCGTACTTCATTCATTCATGGCAAGTCACTGCATGTTCTACAACACTGTCCTGCACATATTTCAGAATAAAAGCCTCGTGTTAACAATGAAGGAATTCTGTCCACAGAAAAAAAAATGCCTGTGGGTTTTTATTTTTTAAATGAGCACAGGAAGTGTTGATTTCAAAATAAATCTTATTCATGTCTGTAACATATTCAACAGATATCTAGACATCGACACTGTAGTAATGTTGCTGATATGATGTCAGTTGTTGCTGTGAACCGCGCGGCTCATGGTGAAAATAGGCAAGACCTCGAATCTCTAGAAGACATGCAGCCAAGCACGCTATGCAGCTGCTCACGCGGACAGTGTGGCTGCTCTAACCTGTTAACACGGACGGATTTAAGCATGTTTAAGTCATTAGCAGAACCAGTGAGACATCTCCTTAGCTCGGATAACAACAAGCAGACTTATTCTGAAGGGAAACAATAAACAGACACGTGTGTGTGTGTCTGTTTATTGTGTGTTAGAGACGGAGGAATAGCCCTTGAAGATCTATCCGCCTCTAGTTTTTGCATCCCTGATAACTGCGTCTGTGCGTCATCAGCGAGGCCTCCCTGCCTGCGGGGATTTAAACACATGAAACACATGCACACTCTCTCACCCTATTCTCTCACAGGAGACACATACCGGTAGAGTTGCACATGGGAAAAGTACCGTCACCTCCGTCATCTTCTTCCTCCCCCTCCCTGAAAAAACCCCCACTGTCTGTCTGGTAGAGACGGAGTCAGCTGCACATCTGTGTGATCGAGAACCAAACTATGTCAAATAGTGTCATAAAACGGTACCCTGTGCATCGTGTGTCCTTGTGTGTTGGAACACAAACGGGTGAAAGGTGCGGCGGGTTGCGGCGTAGACGTCTGTATTTAACAGATGACAGTGTGTCCCAGATGTTTTCTGTCATTCCCTGAGGACCGTTTGTCTTCCCATGAATCAGAGATGGGGACCTTAATGAATGTCTGCAGTGTCTCAACATCTGTCTGCCACACATCGTAAAATACGTCTCAGTGTTGATCGGTTGATGATGCATGTTCTGACGGAGGCAAAGAGTGGAGACTGACAAACAAATCCTAATCTGGTTCATACAGTATATAATCATACATATTACTAGGGATGCTAATTTGGACAAATGTTCTTAACCGACCCTCGTTAACCGATTATTAACCGACAAGATTTGTGCCTCGCATGCAGCTGCAGTGTTTGAGCACAACAGACAACGGAGTCTCCAGTTCACCGTCCGGGAGCGTTAACTTAGCATGCAGCCACTTTCCAGGTAAAAGTCTCCACCGCACATTTAGTTTAGTTGAGCAGGTTGTCAGCTGTGTGTCTGCCCGGCGGAACGATAGCGAGTGTCCGACAAACAGTGTGTGTGTTTGTGCTACATCAGCAGCTGCTAGCGTTGCCAGTGGCTCCGTGCCCGCTGTAGCCACACACATACGCTCTGTCAGCACGGCGTAACTTCAGCGAGTGTCCGACAGACCGTGTGTGTGTTGTCGGTGGCGTTCTAGCTGTGAACGTAGCTGTAGCAGACGGTGTGTGTACCGTTTATCTGTCGGTGAATAAATGCTACGAGGCTACATCTCCTCCGCTCAAGCGAGCTACAGACGGGAGCCGACTTCCTCCAACAAGTGTTTCTCAGCTTTTTAATTAATTATTAACATGTCTTTTAACCGTTTTAACCGATGGCGTTAATCGGTTAAAATGCTTAATGTCGGTTAACGGTTAAACGGTTAATTATTAACATCGATACATGTTACATATCATTTCTTACTGTGATTGTGCTGGTTTGTGAGTGAGTGTGTGTGTGTGTGTTGTGTGTGTGTGTGTGTGTGTGTGTGTGTGTGAGTGTGTGTGTGTGAGTGAGTGTCGGCTGGTTAAAGTCTTGTACAGCAGGAAACTGAGACATGGCTACCATCTGTCAGACTTCCATGTTCCACACTGACATCTGGTCTGCCTGTGGTTTTCTGTCTTTGTGTGTGTGTGTGTCAGGGAATAGGGTTGTCTGCTACTGGAAGGAAAAAGGGCCAGAACTTTAATGGAGTCTCCCAACAAAAGTGTTTTTTTTAAAGCCGGCAGCGTCACAAATGTGAACTTCAAGGGTTTTCGGTAACCAGAAATGACGTAATGAGACTGCGCTCTTCTGAGATTTACTGTCTGTGTTACGTTTCTTTTCAATGGCTGGAAAGAAAGTAGCAGAAGAAGAAGACGCCTTTGTTGAGTCCAGCTTTCTGTGGACAGACAGAGAAGGAAGTCACGTAACATCCCCACTGATTGGTATTGATTTGTCACATCCTTTGAGCCGAGCCCAGTCGGAGACGTCCTTAAAAGATGATGAAATGTCTTTGTGATTGAAAGTTAAGGATACAAAGTTATGTTAAAGACTCTTTTGGTATCTAAGCTTTTATTTTATCAGAAAAGCGAAGGAGTAATTGTGAGAAAGAGGATGAAATATGACCAAGTTCATCAGCCTTATCTCTGAGCTATTTTAAACGGGACCTATTGTGCTTTTCTCCCTTTCCTTTAGGTCAGAGGTCAGAGGTCAGCAACCTGCGTCTCTTCAGCTCCTCTCCAGCGGCTCTCTGTGGATTATAAAAATGGAAATGAATAACTGTTTTTTTGTTTACATTTTCATTTTTATTTATCATTGTTGTAGGTCTATGGTACGATGGTACAACGGAGTATTAGGACCACATTGAGGGAAAAAA
>CAKAOH010036402.1:0-20730 GCA_916701665.1 Sebastiscus tertius | reverse complement strand
TGCAACAGCATTTTGAATTATATCAAATGCGCATGCAGTAATTTTCTAATGGCACAACAAAACACAGCACTTGGCTAATAAATAGGCGTTATCGGTCATTATAATCCCCATAGATATGGGTCAAGAGGGGCCCACTACACCCACTAGTAGGTTTTATCATCTATTTGCATGGTAGATCCCAGAAAGAAGGTATAAACGACCACAAAAGCGACCTCTAGCGACCGTAGTAACTATGACAGGAGAAGAAGCGGAAGTCAGGCGCTGTAGTATAGACAGCATGAAAGTCCATAAGGGTTGGAGGTCAGGGACAATGAACGGGACACAAAACACAGGGTTTTCACCCAGGAGACCTGAGTTTGCATCCCCTTGTGTGACCAACAATGTGTAGTTGTCTTTATGTTCATAGTTATTTATGTTTTTTTTTGCCTAAACATAAAGAAGCCTTTTTGTTTGTGTTCAAAACGTGACATTTCATTCAGTTTTACAACATGTTAGAATGGGTTGCTTTTAAGTTTCACTTTCACATTTACAACTTAGTAGGCGTAGTAGGCCCCTCATGACCCACATATATGGTGCTTATAGGGACTGATAACGCCTATTTAATGGCCTGATAACTGACAAATTGTTCAGTATACAGCAGGGCAGTATAACAGTGCTAACAGTCCAGATGGTTGTACTGAAGTGGGGAAAGGCATTTCAATTGTTTGGCTCATATGCAGCTATGACTTTCAATGTACTAAAAAAGTAAATATGCAGTTAATTATTATGCAGTCTCAGCTACTTTACTGAAGACAACTTTATGAAGTTATACCAAGCAACAGCAAATATGACTAGTACAGTGAGGGGAAAGGCAGCGCCATTGTGGCCCTTAATTTTAATTTGCCTTGCTGAGCCAGACTTTTAGAAGCCATTTAAAGTCAACACGACCCTGGGCAGGCCCACAGAAGGGAACACGTTCCATTTGGTGCCACTGTGCATCATTTGTTCCACTTGGAGAAGCCAAGAAACCGGAGCCACTTGCCCTTTTTTTTTTTACAATGAGCTTATTGAAGAGAAGAGCTAAGTGAGATGGAAAACAATTCAGCAAGGGGAGTCAAAACTTTTAAGGGCTTATGTAAAGCTTCCTAATAAAATATCCAATACTAATAATAAAAGAGTGAGCTGCACAGCTCAAATCCATATTAAATGAACACTTGAGCCCTTACGGGAAAATATCAACTTTAAGGCTATTTAGCAAATAGGCACACAGTATTCATGCAATTTCCATGCAAATTTGTGTCACTGGAGAAAATGTAGGAGACATAGCGCACAACAAGTGCCTGAAGCTGCAGTTCAAACTTTAACATTTTCATTATTTTTAGTAGGTGGTCTACCACAGTATTATGCAGTATACTGTATGTATTGGAGCAGGTAGTACAGATGGTGTTGTTTTTTTACACCAGACTGTCATGCGTTGTATTCTATTATGCCCGTGGGTTACAAGTCACTGCAGATCTTACAACTGATGTTGTATTTTAATGCAAACATTTGTAATAATGCAACAGTGCAGGTTTGCTTTAATGGTGTTTCCTCTGTCCTTTCCTTTCCTATTTTGATACGATTCTTACACTCAAAGCAGATAAAAGTCTAGCGGGAATATGGAAACGCTGTCTCTGAAGTGGCAGCTTTCCCATTTGAAATGACTGCTTTGATGTCTCAAAAGAAAGGGAACACACAACTCGACATTGTATCTTTCTACAATAAGTTTGTGATACTGAAAAAATTGTCAAATGCATAAAGACGCTCAACAAACCAGATGGCATTTTCTATGTGGCAGCTCAGTTATAATCAGATTTTCAACTGACACTGTATTGACTGGTATGTCTAAAAGTCACCCACACTCTATTGCATGTGACTGTAATTGATTATAATAGTAAACATGCAATAAGACATCCATTGCAGCATATTTAGATATGCTTGTGTGCTTGTACAACACAGTATTTAGCTGATATACAGAAGTTTGTAGCAAGTGCATAGTCCTGGCCACAGGGTAAACTGTGTGTTTTGCCGAGTGGGGACATATTGCAAGGCAAGCAATACATGATTTGGAAATGCAATCAATCAAAATGACAGCCAATCCACCCCCGGAGCCTAAACAGGAAGCTATACCATCTTCGTAGATTGAGCCTTAATAATGAAGAGAGCTGGTGACCTGAAGCAGAAATGTTGTCTCTGTTACAGATGAACAGATATGCACGCACACGAATAGAGAGAGACGCACAGATCGACTGACTGACAGCCTCTGCACAGGATCTGACGCCATGTGACTGCTACTATGGCAACCGTTCTTCAATCCACTATTTCTGTGCGTCCCAGGAGCGAGAAGAGCACAGGCATTCCCGACTCCTCCTGATGCTTAATGCGACTACGATCGGCTTGCTGTCCTTAAGGCTTAATTAGCCGTTTTGGGGGCAGAAGAATGCTGCTCGTAATCGCTGAGTGAAGTACAGGCAGACCCCACTGGCAATTATACACAGTGGGCAGGCAACAAAACCCTCCTTAATTAGATCATTACCGAAACAGAGACAGAGGTATAGAGTGGGAAAGAAGGAAGAGGGGGAGCTAAAATAAAAAGGAGGGAAGAGAGAAGAAAGAATAGAGATAGGGTGGGGAATATGTGGAGAAAGATGAAGAATGAAAGCTTCAGTTTGGCAGACGAGTATGACAGAAGGAACTGAGGAGGGCACAAGTGACAGAAAAGATAATGCTGTGAAAAAAATGCCACAGTAACAATCAGTGACTTGACAGAACTGGGTTTTATGATATCTCACGAAAAGTTATTCCTCACTTTTCGTGCGTTTTTCTACAAATGTCCAGCAACACGGGACACACTTGTCAATTTCCGCACGTTAAATGCATATAGTCTGCATGCAATGCATACAGGAAACAACTTGGTTAGGTTTAGACAACAAAACTACTCAGTTAGGTTTAGGAAAAGTCGTGATTTGGGTTTAAATAACTCCATAAATGGCGTAACTTAAGTACGGAAGTTGCGTGGCGGCAACAAAACTACTTAGTTAGGTTTAGAAAAAGATTGACTTAGTTAGATTTAGGCAAAAAAACTACTTAGTTAGGTTTAAATAAGATCATGGTTTGGGTTAAAATAACTCTGGAAGTGGCGTAACTTATGAACGGAAGTTCAAACGCCAGTCTCCTGGACGAAAGTCCGGCATTTTTTGCCTCATCCATCCACCTTGACCTCCTCCCTATACGCGGAGATTTATACTTCCTAGTTCACGATTTCGTGGATTAGATATGAGTTGATTTTGTGGGATGTATACGAATTACAATGCATTACTTTTCATAGGTATAGCTACGAACGGTGTATGAGAACAGCCTGACCTGGCCTTCTCCACAGTGCAGGATTTTTAAAGTTCCCTCTTTTAATTAAAGTCACTCTTAATGCTTGTGTGACTAATGAAAGGCCTCAGCTCAGAGCAACAGAGGAATCATGTTGTATTTGGTGAGTTTCAGCAGGGTAATATAGATGATTACCATAAATTATGAGCCATAATATCAGTCTATAAACATCCACTGCATATGCATAAGTTTGTACATGTAGACAATGTCATTGCAGCACAGTAACTAGATTATCCAGGTTAGGCTAGCGATTAAATATTGGAAGCCCCTGTTGATGCACAATCCACACTGGATTACAGTCATAATGACGATGAGCCAAAAGCTCACAAAGGCTACGTTAAGCCAAATTGACAGTATTTGCTACAGGCTACACAAGGCTAAAAGGAAGCCACGGGTATGTGTGTCCAAAACTGTGTTTGCGTGTGTCAGCACCGATTTAGTCACTCTCTTTGTCAGCGTTTGTTGATGTGCGTGTGCTCACAGTATGTAGGTTTACGTGTGTGTCCGGTTGAGTCACTGTTTTTGAACAGACTCACACATGCACGTAATAACCCCTTAAAGGACGTGCAGCAATCACTCAACACCAATCCAATAAGTGTGACAGCTGGTCGAGAGGCGACGACATCGGTAATGTGAAGCCCGGAAGACCGGAATAATGAGAGTATAGTAAATAAGCTCATACTGACAGCCAGGGTTTTTCATATGTCATCAGCGTGGAAAACTCAGCCAAAGTAATATAGTTGGGGTTTTTTTAGGGTATTTTGGGAATCAGCCAAATACTCAACATTGTAAAATGTCAAACACACAACAATCGACGAGGGAAAACTGCTATTTCTGCAAATACAGCATGTGATGATGTGAATTAAAGTTACACTGACTGCCAAGCTTTTTCAGATTATACCTACACCCACTCAGGGATTCACACACCAGACAAACACACGCGCACAGAAAATTACTGCTGACCCAACCTACCAAGAAAAGGGGGGGAAGCATTAATTGAATGTCATGGGTCATTACATTGGAGTGCCTGTGTACTGGAGATTGAATTAGTCTGATACACTGACACAGAGCAGGCTTAGATAGAAGACAGGCCGACAGGAAATAAGATTGGAGAGAGCGAGCAGGGGACAGGAGGTGGGCGGCTGAGAGAGAGAGAGAAAGCGAGCGGTGAGAAAGTGAAAAAGAGGCAGCTATGGGAGTGGCAGCTGTAGACGCTCATATCTCACACGTGCAGAGCAGCTTTACTGTCATGTTTCCAACTCTACCAGTTCTCATTCTGTCATTTTCTGTCTCATACTCTATCTCATTAAAAAACAAAAGGTACGCATGAATGCGTTACAATCTCTCGTACACACACACACTGAGACGCTGTGCACCGGTGCACTTAGTGCTCGGCGTGCAATCTCTCCCTGCGGGGAAGGACGGGGCAATGTCGGCAACCCACCCGACCCATCTTGAAACAAAGACCCCGTCTCGTTTACCATGCTTTGTGGGGTGTGACTTTTTCGCCGTGTCATCGACCATTCATATCTATGCAGCCAAGGATTAAATCGCCTTATAGCGCACAGAGTTCTCCATAGATCTAGCCTCTTAATGTTGCTCTCAAAGTGCAATAGATTGATGCATTTAACTTTAAAATATACAACATTTTATTCCGGTGGAGCATGCAAGCTACACAATCCTGTGGGAAACACTGGGACAGCAACAATAACACATGTCCCGAGTCCTTATCACAGCCCTGACATGGTGCAGCTATCTCTGTTTACCCGTGTACTACCTTGAGAACGAAGGCAGGATTGTCCAGCTTAATACGTCGACTCTCAGCCTAAGAGACACTCAAACTAATTCAAGCAAGAGCACACGTGCAGGCAAACACAAGGACACAGATAAAGACACATATGCAAAGTACTGAATGCTTCGGTTAAACGCCTACTGCAGCACAATCTTACAGGAGTGCAATTTCAACAAAGCAGCAAAAGATGGTATCTCTTGGGGCATAACAGTCAATGATTACTTTGCAGCCTAATTCGTGTGTTTAAAGGTACCCTATTAACATTTAAAGCCAGGATATTTGATGACATTTTCTAAATTTAAAGTTACTGGATTAAAAGCAAAATCTAGCAGTTTTTACAGCAGTTTCTAACTTGCTCTCCTCACCAGAGATATTCAATAAATCAGGCAAATTTGCAGAATTTAACAGCTTTGACTAAGCAGGTTTACCTCATTCGAATTAGAGGAGTTATTGTTGAAAGCTTATCAGGACCACAACTGTGATTGTTCGGTCTGTGAAGAGTAAGATCTCTGCCTTTACACTGCTGGATGCTCTTTTGGTACTTTGGTATGTTTTTGTGTTATGCCTTTTTGTTATTTAGGTCACTTGCTATGGATGTGACTGCATTTAAATGGGAGAAATGGGGGTGTATAAGTAAATAAAAAAACACTTTGCATGTGCACTTTTGATTTCATGGATTACACCTACCTGTGTACACCTGCTCAGAAGCACACAACACAAAGTGCAGTCTGTCCTGTGCTATTTTCATGCCTTTTAAAGCAAGACTATATAACTTTGAGAAGAGGAAATAACACCGTATTACTTCTACAAATAAAAGTTGAATGAATCGATAATAATATGCTCCATTGCTCAATTCAACACCATTTAATGCTCAGGTTGTTCTCATACACCATTTGTAGCTATACCTATGAAAAGTACTGCACTGTAATTTGTATATATCCCACAAAATCAATTTGTATGCAATCCACGTAATTGTGAACCAGGAAGTATAAGGTCAAAAAACGCCGGACTTTCGCCCAGGACACCCGGTGTTCGTATCCCGTGTGAAACCAGAAGTCAACGTTGATTTATTCGTCACGTAAATTCCGTACTTAAAGCTGAAGTACGCGAGATTGGAGCAATATGATTTAAAAAAAAAGTCGCTATATCGTGACAGTAGTGCATGAAACAGGTAACCTGAAAAAAATCATGTTCCTCTGTGTCCACTGGTGCTCCTAACGACATCTGCAAGATTTCACAGATCGGAGGAAAACAAGCAGTAAGAGCTGATCTGAAGTCTGAATTCAACATCAGATTCAACATCGCATGAAACCTTTTTACAAGAGGTTACATTAAATCTGATGTTTGTTATCCACCTTGTACTCATCTGCGTCCCATTACAGAGACATTCCTGATGATACAAGTGTGAGTGAGGGACACAGCTGGTGCAATTAGTTCAATCTAGTGAGTTGCAGGTGTGGATGACAATCTCGCATATAATGACACGCTACAACACGAAGACACTCCAGAGCAGCGGACTGAGAAAATGCACTGACGAGACGACTGGGAACAGGAAAGTTTCTGATTGCTGAACCAGATCGAATGAAGGTTGGCATCCAGAACATGAAGACAGAACTAGGAGACATTTATCTGATATCTCGGTGCTTTGTGTGCTCTGTAGGAACAGATCAATCCCTCTGCTCTACAAGAGCTATTTGAGCACAGTCTGGTCCATCCCACTCCAGTCTAAGATTATCTCTGTCTAGTACAATACTCTACTAATAGAATACATCTTCTGGGCCAATTTGCCTCTAATCTTCTTCCAGTTCGAGTTCATCATCCAGACCCTTTCTGTTCAGTCCTCATCCAGTATGATCTAGTTTAGTCCAGTATGACAGTGTCTGTATTCACAAGAGGACAGATTGCTCCCTTTGTGCAACACAACATCTGGCTATCAACCCCAGAGAGAAAATGAGAGAGGGAACTTCTGTCTATGGGCTTCATTAAACAGTGGCTGAATCATCCCGCGGGGCTGCAGTGAGTAGGGTACTGTTTTATTTTAGGTCAAACTGCTTTTTCTGTGAGGAACTGCAAATTAAACTTTATTTTAATAGAGTGGAACATGAATTTTAATGTAACTATGATTAGCAGATACTGTCTTCACAATATAATAGTGAAAAATATGGGCAAAAACCATCTGTGTCTAGAAAGAAATCACTGCTTTAGTTTAGCTTACATCAAACAGTATGTTCTGTTTCTGACTGCTGAATAGAAATGTTCTTTCTAAGCTCAGAGCAAACAATAGAAACTCATGCTTACACAAAAATACAAAGAAACCAAAAGGCGCAAATTGATGACTTTTAAGTCCATCTTTCTATTGTTCAGTTGCGAGTTTCCTTTGCCTCTGTGTATGGAAATTAGTTGGAAGGACATCAAACACTACAGGACTCCACTTATATTCAGAAAGATGACTAAGAACCTACAGGATGCATGTGGAGGGTGACCTCCGATGTATCTTTCTATTCAACTTGGAAATATCTGCTCAGGCAAGGTTCTGTTGCTATGCAGCATGTGATGGGTGCACTGATCCCCCGATTTCCTTGTCAACATGTCTGTCTAAACAGACACGCAATGTAAACAGATCCAGCCCTTTATTTGGACCACCAGCGGTGGCTTAAATATGTCGGGCCATGTTCCCAAAAGGCCTTTACACGTCACCAGCAGAATCACTTTGCACCTTGATGTTCAACCTTTCAGCGAGGATATGTTGGCCACTGAACATCACTCAGATTTACACCACACTGCTGCTCTCAAAGTATTAAATCATATGAACTTAAACTGTCCAAAGTTTGTCTAATCAGTAGACAGTGAGACAGACTAAAAAAAATGAATAAATGAAAAGGCATTTCATGTCATGCCAACAATCAGACAGGGCTACAAGGTTTGGTTTGCTATTCTACCATGCAATATTTAAAAGGTCATTAAAAAATCTCATCATCTTTTCCCTTTTTTGTTAAATGAATGGGCAGGGATTAAGTGGATAGACTGTTTTAATGACATTGGCAGATACTCAGCTTGGTCTCAGAAGTGTACAGCTACGTTCTGTCACCTCTGATCCTTTCTGTGACCATTTATTTTGTATTTCAATATACTGTAGCTGAACACACACCTGACCAGGCAGTTCTCATACACCGTTCGTAGCCGTACCTACGAAAAGCAAATGCAATTTAATTTGTATAATATCCACAAAATCGTATGTAATCCACATATTGGTGAACCAGGAAGTATAAGAAGCGACAAACGCAACGTAGGGATGAGGTCGGTGTAGATGAGCAGGTGAAAAAACACCATCATTTAACCCAAGAGACTGGTGTTCATACCCCGTGTGAAACCAAAAGTCAATATTGATTTATGTGTCACGTAACTTATATAGCCTACGTATTTATTATTTTAACCCAAACCACGATCTTTTCCTAAACATGACTAAGTAGTTTTCTTGCCTAAACCAAACCAAGATGTTTCCTGTGAAGATGGAAGTTTATTTTGAAAAGACTATATGCATATAATGAGTGGAAATTTACACGTGCGTCCCATGTTGCTGGACATTTCGTAGGAAAACGCACGAAAAATTTGGAATAACTTTTCGTGTATGACAATACGTTGGACTGACACACTGTGTCCTGTGATACCTGCTAACCGACGTGGTAATTCTTGGACTGCTGCATTCAGACTATAAATCAAATCACCATTTTATACTCAGTCATATGACACAAGCGCTATGAGATCGGCTATTCTTAAATACACAGCGAGTGACCACAGGAGGGGAGGTTTAGAAAAACTTTCTCCATGTACACTGTGCGAGATGTTTTTAAATTTTGGATTATTTTGCAAAGTTTTTTTTTTTTTTATTTGTGGAAAATGATGTGGATGAAAGTTAAATAGTAGCCATTTCAACTTTATCTGCATTAGCGTGGACAGAACTTCAGCGTTACAACCCTTGTCGTGCTTCTGCCTCGTCTGTCAAAGGACAGATAACCCTTACGCCATGCCCTCCCTGCAACTGTTTTCTTATCAGCCTATCGCTTGATCACTTTATCCCTCCGTACACAGAACGAAAGCATCTTCCTTTTGCAGGCGGCTCTCCTCACGCCCTAGTGGTATTCCTGCACGAGGAGCAGCTGCCTGCTTTCATTAGCGATAAGGGAAGTGACACACCATCTATTATTCATCGGAGCACACAGCCAACCCCTTCTAGCTGGAGCTGGGTTAGCATTACGTCTACTTCCGCTCGTGGAAGTTAATGAGGGTGGTGGAGTAACTGCTACCGCTAATTAGCATGTGGGCTATCTGGACTATTCCCGTGTCAACATTAGCAGATGTTAAAATGGGTCGGAAAAGGATGGTGACAAGAGATAAAACGAGCAGAGACAGTCTGAGATGGGTGGCAGAGGAGATGGAGAGAAAATAAGGGAATGTGGAAAGTGGTGAGAAATAGACAGAACAGGGACAGCGGAGGCAGTCAGGGTTGGCAGGAATGAGGGGGAAAAGCGAAAGGAAAGAGGTGTGCCGCACGCTGCTATACTGAGTAAGATCACTTACAGCGCTGCCATGTCACATTACATCCCCTTCGACACACTATGACAGGTAAAAACAACTCTCACACACACATACAAACATGTATAAAATATTCAAATGAACAGTATACGGAACTTTGGGCTGATGTATTAACACGCTCTCATGGAAAAGTGGGTTATAAATAAATCCGAGTCCCCCTGCTCATTAATTATCACTTTCTACATACCGAAATAGAGGAGACGCACACCCTCGCATGCAATCAGAAAATCCTAACACAGTCTGGCAAACATGAAATGAGACATTTGTGCATGGAAGCACACACAAACATGCTTTCACACACAATTTATTCCCCCTCACACACACACACACACACACACACACACACACACACACACACACACACACACACACACACACACACACACACACACACACACACACACACCCCCTGGCGATAAAGAGCCTGCCTGACACCAAGTGTGAGTGTGAAGCCAGGCAGGCAGGCAACACAGTCTGCCGAGCAGGCAGTACGACTCTGGGAGGAAATCAACACTTCTAAATTCACACTCTATTGATCGGAGCATGATGACAGCTTTCCAGCTCGCCCTCCGTGTGCGGAAAAACACACGTACATGTAGGAGAATATAGATCGGACACGTACATTCAAATGCCACCTAGGAAAAAAAAAAAAAAAGAGTTGGCTGATTGCCACGCTGAGTCGCTCAATACTCATTTCACTGTGTTGCATGTTTGTGTGTGCGTGTGAACGGCTGAATGCATGCATGTGTGTTGCCTGATTGTCAGCCTGCCCATTTATTCCTCCCGCATTGTGTCAGCTGCCAAAGCTGTGTGAGAAGCGCTAACATTGTGCGGACAGAAAAACACCCCACCGCCTCTCTCTCTCTCTCTCACACACACACACATGCACTTACACATTTATACAAACGCATACACACTCTCTCTTCACACTCTTTGTCACACATCCCAGGCATAAAAAAAAAAAAAAACATGTGACCTGTGTTCTACCCTGCAAAAATAGCCTGGGAAAGAAAGAGGGAGTGAGAAAAGAGAGAGAGGTGAGGTGTAGCAGATCAAAGAAGAGAAGATGAGCAATGTGAGTGGTAAACAAAATGGAATTATGGCAGATGAAGACAGGGAAATCAAGAGAGCAAATTGTTCATGAAAAAAAAATGATGAGAGTAAACAAGACAAAAACGGGAGGATGAGTCAGAAAAAGGGGAGTAAATTCTCATGGGGTTTTGGGTTTGCCTCTCACCTGCCATGCAGCTCCACTCACCTCCTGTCCTTCCTGTTTCTGTTTCTGTGAGTGCTACTGACCCTGTGTCTCTTTTAACCTCAGCTGAGAGAAAGAGGAGAAGAAAAAAAACACAGACAAAAAAGGGAGGGAGGAAGGATGGGAAAGGGGTGGAGGTGTTGGCAGAGATGGCGCTGAGGGGTGGAGGGAAGAGAGTATAGAAGAGAAGAAGCTCTCTGACTATCTGCTCTCTCTTAGTATGATAGATTCGCCAGCCTGCTCGCTGCAACCAACTGGCCCAGAAAAATATAACACCCTAGAAGATAAATGGGCTCAATGGAGAACACACACACACACACACACACACACACACACACACAGTGTTGATAGTGCAGCGACGTTAAGTGTGTGAGTTTTCCTAAAGTGCAAATAACCACAAAGCAGTCCTGTGTGTATACAAACTTTTTTAGTATACAGGTCTGTGTTCATTCATGCATCTACTAGAGTGTTTCCGAGGTATGTGCACGCGTATGTGTATTTAGCCTGCGGGCACAAGGCCTGCCCTACAGTGAACTCCCAACATGCACCAGTCTAATTATTACTGGAGGACTTTAAGTCAACCCCCTCTGTGCTGCCACAGGGCCACACGAGGCCTGCTTTGACCAGGTCGAGCTCCACACAGGATCAAAAGTGCTTTTTTTAGAAGCATCAAACTCGCCTTCCTGAGGTATCGTTTCTGTGAAATTTAACGAAGTAAACCCCCTAGTTAGCTCTAAGTCCGTTTCAATAACAGAAAGCGGTCTAATGAGTAAACCCTCGCTGGCCCGGCTGGCTCTGTAGTGTAAATGAGGTAAATAATTAACAGCCTTTAAATAGGCTAACTGCCCGGGCTAATGGGTGCTATCTCTTATCTCGCTCCCGCACCGATCCCTCAGACCACCAGAGCTTATTCCCCCTCTGTGTGAAACACATTTTAAAGGCAAACATCCACCCAAAAACAGCTCAGCAGCGAGCACGCAGCAACTGTGAAATATAGCCTCTACACTTTGGCTTGACATGCCATGTGAGTGCAGAGATATACAGAGCACATGAAATATTCATATTGATATATGGCATAGCTGTAGAAATGCCCGGCCTCTAAATAAAACCCCGTTTGAATGGATGTTTTCTGAGGCCAAAGAGTTCGTTTTAATTCAGACTGGAGGGAGAGAAGTTGACACTCAATGCTGCTAATAGCCTAACTGCTCATTTGCACTTTAATTGTGTCATAAATTACTTTTACGTTTACTTTGATGATGCGGTTTGTAATGACTAAATAAGAGTAAGGGAAGCAGAACATGTGAGGATGTCTGTGAGTGTGTGTTGGAGTCAAATTGTAATGCTGATGTGAGGTAACGCCAGTAACTTTGCTTTGTATGTGGATACACAGAACAGTGAAATCAATACACATTAAATATGAGGAACATTAACATAAATTAAATATTATGTTGGACTTCCAGCACGAGCTTGGAAGGACCTTTCCGTATGGGTTTTGCTCATTATTTTAAGGGCAGGATAGGGTAAAAAAATCGAACTAATAAATAAAACCATGAAACTTCCCCAGTTGATTACTTACATTAAGACAATTATGTTTTGTATTACAAGTTTTCTGATAATGTATGTTTAAATATGCAAATGATGCATTGTCTTATTAATATATGTGCTAATTTGCACACATTTCCAGAACAGAAATCTGAACATTGGATAAAGCCAGGTTCAAAATTCTTGTTTCATTTTGTTGACACATTAGTTAAAGGTTTTTACTGAGAACATGTTAGATATCTCTTTTTATCACTCCATGAATCAGAAAGTACTGTCAACAGCCATAAACAAAAAAAAAACATTTTTGCCATGTTTTTAGGAATAAAATGTTCTATAAATCAGGCTATAAATGATATATGAGCAAACCCCTCAGTAAAAACCTTCAGAATATAGATAGGAATGAAACTGGAAAGTTTGGTGTATGTAAGTGCTGCTGAAGTGGAGATTTCTGTCTCAGAGTCTGAGAAAAAAACAACTAATTTTGAGAAAACAGCCTTTAATGGATTGTAAAATTACACTACATGTGAATATGGTAAAACATTTAACTAATAGATATTAAAATGAAACTTCCCCAGTTGATTACTTACATTAAGACTATTATTTTTTGTATTACAAGTTTTATGAAATTGTATGATTAAATATGCAAATGAGGCATTATCTAATGTTAACTTTTGGAGAAATCTACAGACGCAAATAGACAAAGTATTAAAATAAACACCTTAATGTATATTTTGGATGTTTTCTTCCCACTAGTCTGAAAGAAGACGTGTTATGGAAGCAAAATAGCCCAAAATCTCAAAATTGATCAGTGCATGAAAAGTGATGTTTTTGCCTGCACGGGATGTCTCGCCTTAAGGTTGATAAAAGAGGTCATGATTTTCTTTCCTAAGAGTGTTGCCTTGCACAGAGAAACTTTGTCAAACACAACCTTAGACAAATCCTCCCCTCTCCCTATGTGTCCAACACGCTCCATAAAATCAGCTCACATCCTTTCATCTAAAGCAGCAGACTGAAAGAGGGTGTAATGCGGCCTCGAGGGTTAAGCTTCCCTGTTGCCGATCACATGAACCGTCTCCTGTCAGGAGGGATCAGATCCCACCTTGGACCCCTAGGACTTCTAGAGTCTCACTCCTCTCTTGTCTTTTCTCTGTGTGTCGAGGTTAGACATCGTCTGTACGTCTCGCTTGTTCTTATGTTAAAAGAAGTGAAAGTTCAATGTCAAAATAGTGTGGACTCAAACAAACAACGGTTGTGGAGTGAGTTTCTGCCTAAAGTTCAAGTTTGTCTTGAGATCTGGAAGATGGAGGATGGAATCGAATGGTGGTGCAACACTCAGTAATACCGGGTGTTAGACTGACCCTCTCAATCATGGTAGGAATCACAAGACCACATGACCCTGAGAGCTGTGGGGAAATAGCTCCTAGATAGATCTCTCAAGGCAAAAGCCCAAAGAGCCTAAAGGTTGGGTGAGGCTTGAAACAAACTAGTTTGTACGGTATATCGTCTATTCTGACCATGTCTGAAGGTGAAAATGTTTATAGCTCTTCTGAATGGTCAAGCTTGATGGCAGGGGAAAGCTGGCGATGATCGTTTTAATATGTGAGTAACAGCGCACACTTTCAGACAATCTTTCCCAAAGGCATTCATAGTGTTGTACTCGTTTGTACACACAAAAAGTGATGGTATACTTTTGTAAAGATTGAGACTGAATGATAAATTCAAATCCTGCATACTATTCAGCTATGGACAGATTGTGGTCATGCTTTAAAAAAAATATTGACTGGAAATGGGAAGTTGAACAGCTGTCTCCCGCGTTAAAGGAACAGTGTGTAGCATTTAGGGGGATCTATTGCCAGAAATGGAATATAATATTAATACGTTTGTTTTCTTTAGTGTATTATCACCTGAAAATAAGAATCGTGTTTCCGTTACCATAGAATGAGTTGTTTATCTACATAGGGAGCGGGTCCTCTTCACGGAGTCGGGCGCCATGTTTTTACAGTAGCCCAGAACGGACAAACAACTGTGTTAACTTTTCCTGCTTGGGCCGGAGTCGTTAACGTTACTCGCTCTGCAGTTAACCCACAAACTGCAACTTCCACTGTAGCCAAACGAGCTAAACTAACTCTGTCTTCTGCTCCACTGAAAACATTCGCCACCGCTCTCTCTCTCTCACTTCACCACTCATTTCCCACATACACACACACTCTGACTCTGCTATACTCCAAATGGCCTATGCTACTCTTACAACAACTGGCTCTAGATAAATCCATTTGCATTTTCACGTCAGTCACAGTAGTTTTTCTACACGCTTGGCACACGAGATATGTTGCAATTTGCAACCTCACCACTAGATGTCGCCGGATCTTACACACTGGACCTCCAAACTTTTTTTGACCCATCCATCCATTTCTCCCTTTGCTCCTGTCATAATTACTACAGCTGAAGAGGGCTTTGTCACTTGAACGTAAGCATGTAGTTTTGGGGCACTTGCTGAAACGATGGATTCTGTCATTTTACTTGGTAGGACAGCCTCAGCCGTCACCACGTTGGCTCACAAGAATAGGTGTAAGAGTACAGTTTGTGGACAGTCAGGTGGCCGCTGAAGGCTGGAACCTTAGCCGACCAAAACCCTGGCTTCAGAGATACTTTACTCTCCACGTCTGAAACAGAACAATATTCCTGCGTGGGGCATACTGTATGTGACAAAGTGTATTGTTGTTTATCAGCAGTCTCCCTGCTCCAGCGTAGGCAAAAACACACAGTTAAAATGTTAAAATAACAACAGGCAGCGCTATCCAAAGTCTGGCACCCCAGGATTCTGCAAATGTGCGTGTTTGAATGTGTGTGGCTGTGTGTGAAAACCTAAAAATGTTTTAACTACAGCTCTCCACAGCTCGTAAACATACAGTTCAGCATAACAGCTTGGAGTCATATGCACACTGTTTTTATAACTGTGGGAGTCACAAAGAAACGCTGCAAAATAAAGTATTTTTAATATGCAGAATGTAATTATAACTAATGGTTAGTGGCCACCACCAGTCATCACTCACCATCTGTCTGACTTTAGTGAATTTAGTTCCAACTAAATCCTTCAACTCACCTCAAAATCAGGTTACCTTGTCAAATATATTAACTTTGCATGCATGTTTTTAAATTATCCCACTTCTGGGAATAGCAATTAATCTGATTTTCATCACACTGTAAGTAATACACTCCTGCTTATCATTTTAAATGCCTGCTGTGGCTCGTAACATAATTTCGTGTGCTATTGTTACAGTTCCACCACACTGGCAGCTTGAGATTTATGCCTTTAAGTCTTGCAACACACAATTATCTGTGCAAGTGTAGCCTGCAGTATGTGTGTACATGTGTGTGAGTGGGTGAAAGTGTGAAACACACAAAACTGTTTTTACTGGCAAAGCTCACAGTTCTCGAACAACATTAAATCCAACAGCTTGAAGCCTTCTGGGAAAAAAGAGTTTTCGTCTCAAAATGAACTTAATGCACAAGCACAAAAAAATGGTATAAAATGTAATCAACTCACAAATGTTCAGTTTTTAAGATGGATAACTTTGATTTGGTCTGTGTGATGACAATTTTAGCTCTACCCTCGAAGGTGCTCAATATGGAATTCAGAACATATCTATTGCCTCCACATGGCTCTCAACATGGAGACGGTTGAGCTGGCGGCGAGCAGTTAATGGTGCTAACAGCATAAATAGTGCAAAAAATGGCAACATTGCCGACAGAGCTAACAGTGTAAACCTACCGGAGGGTGGGCGCTACACCTCCACGACGACAATCTGTCTCTCTGTCTGCTAGCTCGTATCCATCTATCTATCTATCTATCTATCTGAGCAGCTATTGTGAAATTGGTGGTTCTTGATTTAATTTAATAGCTTTTAACACCCCCTGGTTAAACATGCAGTGCGGACCTGTATCTACCCCTTCTGGCAGTGGGAGTAATTACAAAATCTCTGTTTTTGTACACCAGCCAACCGGTCTCACACAGCCAGCAGCTCCTCACAGCTCCAAAAACGTCAGCGTAAATTTTACATATATGCTTTATTTGGATAAACTGATCACATATTGGGAATCTAAAATGGTTACTTGTTCGCCTGAAAAATTATTAAAACTTTATCAGCTTTTTTTAAGCTTAAAAACTGTTTTTTTTTGGCAAGCAAAGGATGATAACGCTGCCGAAGATAAGCAAAGTAGCCGCACTCTAAAAACGGAAGTAAGATTACAAACTGATGCCGTGCAGCAGCGCCCTAGTTCAGGCAAAGAATAAGGTGAATATTAATGCTCTGAGTCCTGTATATAAAAACTTTAAAAGTGTGCTCCCATTAACCAAATGCAACTGTGGTTGGGTTTTCAAGTTCAGAGTTGGGTTTTAAATTTCACATTTCTTTCTTTCTTCATACCAGTAATGTGTAATCATTCATAAACGAGACCACGTTTTGCTTGGGGATACATAACATTTCAGTGATATATTTTGAACAGAGATTCTTTTCGTGATTTACAATATTTAGCAAATATGTTAGCTGACCATATCTGTCAAACTGATTTAGATTTATACTGGCATCATGTTTACAATGAAATGAAATGCATGTTGTGTATTGAAGCCATACATCATTGATTGGATATACACACGCCATCAAATATATCTCTTCTTGGAAATAACAAATTCCAGCTCAAGACCATATATAGTCTAGACTAACCTTGCACCACCGACTGATGATATCGTTGGCCCTTATCCCTGACAAAAAGAACGTGTACTGCATTTTTTTCTTTGTATTCATTGCTCTGTTTACTCATTCCTGCAAGGAAGATGCATATAGAGACATGGAGACGAGGATAACGCTTGAGACCCGCTACCTGCATATTCTCCTCTGATGAATTTTTAGCCTGCGTAAGGAAGTCCCCAACCTCTCTCGGGTTCATTTTTCAGTCATATGTGTAGGCGAGTGTTGGTTTTCTTTGTGTGTGGGGATGGGAGAAGCAAAAGTTAACACTTTCTGAATGTTAAAATCGAGTCAATACTCCAACATAATCTCATGGGAACAGCACGACATCGTGGTTGCGCTTAAAAGAAGTAAAACACGTATGGAAACAACGTAACATAAGTACGGAAAACACGTCAATAAAAAACACGTCAATAACATAACTTACAAAAAACCTTGAACAGCGGTCTCCTGGTTGAAAGTCAAGTGTTTGTTGGACCCATCCACCTCCCCTCCCAACCACCATAAACAGTCTTTCTCACTTTTTATTCTACGTCGCCAGCTCTGAGCGTAGCAATTTATGCGGAGCGTTTACATTGCAGTCAGTACGGACTAGATGGCGTACAAATGACACACCAAAAAAAAAGTAAATCGTAATTTCTCCAGACACTGCACTAAGAAAATAACCAATTATCCACTAGAAAATTATTGAGAATTGTTTTTATAACTACCGGTTGGGAGGCATAATGGCTCATGGCAAACGAAACAGTGTGATCAGTCCCAGACTAAGTCCACTCATTTCAGTGTATACCCCCTGCCTTAGCAAATTCTGTAAGTGCAACAACAAATATCCATTACTAACATGGTTTTAAGATGGAAAAAACAGCGAATGAAGTTATGACCAGGATTTTCCACTGAGAATATGTGTGTGTATGTATATATTTTGTGTGTGTGTGTGTGTGTGTATGTGTGGCTGGGCCGGAGCTGGCAGACATCCTGAGGAAGGCCAGTTGCTGATAAGACCTCCAGGCAGGGAAAAGACTGTTTATACGTTGAAACAGACGCCCAGTGAACTGACCACAGCACACACCTCGCTGCACAGCTCAAGTAGACACGACCTGAACTGTGGTGAGCAAGAGTGTGTGTGTGTGTGTGTGAGAAACAAAGAGACAGGGAGAAAGTGTGACAGAGAGAGAGGCAGTCTTAAAGATAGACGACTGCTGATAGAAATCTATACAGCCTTTTCTTGTACTAGTGCAGTGCCTGTTCGGGGCGCATGCCCGTACGAAACAAGCCGTTTACTTGGAGAAGTGCTTCTTGCAGCGTTGTCATTGATTGGATAAACGGTTCTTGAGAAATGTGAAGGGCAGTCATACATACATACACAGACAGACAGAGATTCCTTCCTTTATATTTAGATAATGCTGATACAGCGCCACCTATCTGCACCAAATTTGTCATGTGCACTCAGACATTATATCTACACATGTCCACAAAATGTGGTCAAAATAGCCCAAAGTGTTCAGGAGATATGACATTTTTTTGTAATATATGCCCTGCCCACAGCATTTGAGCTAAATTTGAGGGCAGCTATAGAAAACTGTATGAAGCATCAAAAATCCCCAAAAGTTACTATTTCTGGCCTGGTCCAGAGATGTTCTGTACCAAATTTGATGACAATTGCTCAAAACTTGTAGGAGAAGTAGCAAAAAAATCCGATTTGGACAAAATTCGAAATTGCGGAAAATCTCAACACAAATGGGCGTGGCTTGTATGGATAGATTCATCTGGACCCACAAAATCCATGAAAAAAAAATGTATATGAATTTTATTTCTAAAACTTATGGTTTAAAAGTTAAAGGCCAAAACGTAAAGTAAATTGTTATAGCGCACCATTTGGTCACATTGCACCACATTTGACAAAGCACTCCCTTGGGTCCTGAGAAACACATCCGCCAAATGTGAAGTAGATTGGATGAGTGGTTCTCGAGTATGTGAATAACACACAGACAGTCCGAGAATCCTTGCTTTATAGTTAGATGTTTGCATACATACAGTAGTGAAAAAATGCATTGTAAGAGTATACAAAAGTGCATGTGTGCCTCCCTCTAGTTTTCCTCTAAAACCACAGGACTATTGCGTGTCCCTACTTCAATAACTTCTTATTTTCCATCTATACTCTACTCTACATGTAGCTGTAGTCGCTGTGAAATGTGCAAGCTGACATGGAGGCGAAATGAACGCAGAGAGTTGTCTGCTTGCAAGGAAAGCAGCTCAGATGGACAACAGGGAGACGGAAAGAGTGGACACAATAAAGTGTCCAGTGAGACACTATATTCCTCCTCTGTATGTCTCTCTTGCTTCTCGTGCATTCTGACTTGCCCAGCTGCTTTCCTTTGCGTTTCATAATGCCACATTTCCCTGGTTTTGCCATTTCAGACTCATTGGAGCCCCAAAGGAGTCTCTATAAGCCACAAATTCTGCTTAACATGCTAATGTGTCATTCTAGCTGCCAGAGCTTGTTGTGAAAGAGGAGCAGAGGGAAAATGCATTTGTACTATAGTTAATAGAATGCATAACGACAGCTTTGGTGCTTTTTCATTGTGTGCTGAGCCGGGAAAATTTGCTTTTTGTACAAGATTAGTCACTTTAAAGCAGGTCTGTCTTTAAGTGGGCATGATGGCTTGTGTGGACTTTATGACTTGTTTTTATTTGCGTCAATAAACCATAAAACAACAAAATCACATTGATTTCTCTGTTGGTTCGGTGCAATAGATGGAGATGGAAATGTGCATCAGCCATCAGGAATTTAATCTGGGCAATTTTTGAGCTTGCACGTTTCCATCAGCTGTGAAACAATGCTTGAACACAATGTGATCAGTTTTCATTGATTTTTGGAGAAAGCACTTTCCAGCGGCCGGTGGCAGGAGAGGAACTTCAGCATTAGTTTGTTATCGTCTTCCTAAATAAGATCTGTTTTTGTTTATCGCCCAGTGTCACTCAATCTGATCTCAGTGTCACTTTTATGTGATCTCAATCTCTGTCTTTCTAAGGTGGTGATCTGGTTTAGAAATGATCAACTGTAGAATTGCATAGGGCCTGAGGAAGAGGGCTTCGAGGAACGGTAGAGACAGAGGAAAAGAAACAGAGAGAGAGTTTTATCATTAAGTATGGGTGAAGCATGGCTAAGCAATAACCTGATTGTGGCTTTGGTCTGCTCTCTCCCACAGACAGCCTCTTCCTGTAGGGCTGAACTGTGCCGACCTGTGGGGGCGAGCGACTACACAGACTACAGCCTGTGCTCTAATATCACTAATAATCACTACGGTCAAGAAACCGCAGCTAGAGAGCACTGAGGGAGTGGAGCAAAGTAGAGCGATGTTGTTTATGCGCTTGTTATTTTATCTATGTTTTATTGTCTT